>JAFNEN010000843.1:0-262063 GCA_019343175.1 Oedothorax gibbosus
TTCCATTACACATTAAGTCATGTAATAACAGCCAGGAAAAAGTACATAACTAAACTCTAAGAAATACATTTAGAATGTTACACATTAGAAATCTTCTACTAGCCACACACATTATAAAAAACATCATTTAACAGCATTTTAAAAAAGCACCAAATAAAAAAATTTCCTTAACAAATAGTTTATTTTATAGACAAAGACAAACTATTGTACTAAAATTCTTGTATGGCAAACTTCTTATGTTTACTGCAAAACAGTTTTCTCAATATTATTTATTTTATAAATATTCCTTATTTATAATTTAAAGTACAACTCTTTAAACTAAACACTTTTATGATTGATGTTGTTACAGTTAAATTTTTTGCTGAAGTTTATAGCAATTTTATGACATTATGAACTAAAAAAGTTTATAAAGCTACACAGTTTCAAAAAACAACGTTCCACTGCACATTTTACAGCATACAAAAACAGTTGGACAAACGGAATCAAACAATATAAACACATAAAGGGTTCCCAAGTAAACCGGGTTTGTACCAATCCATTTATGAAAGTAAAGCCGAATTTCAATTAAAATCAGTGCTTTAAACACATTTATACTTCATTTTATTTAATTGCAAGTTCAAATGATGTTCTGAACTAAAATTGTTACTCGTTTAATCACACATTGACTAAAAGTTAAGAACTTAAATGGACCTAAATTAAAAACAAATTACAAGGTCAAACAAAAGGTCCCTAAAAAAAATTTTCAAACACAAGGAAGAACGTTTGAGAACCCTTACAAACCCTGTCACAAAACTTTCAATAAAGCTTGAAAAGGAATTTCAGTGCTTAACTTTTGAAATTGCAAGATCGTTTTGCAATTTTGCTGTAAATAAAGTTAAGGGTTTCCTCATAATTTTTAACCAGCCATATGATGACAAAAACACCCGAGCTGGCACCAATAATATATTATAATAAAGACAGTGGGAACCTTTGACTAACTCAAATAATTTGATAAATGAAAGGGAAAAGAAGCTTTGCTGCCCTCCCTAAGCTCTATTGCACCTCTTGGCTAAATGGTTTATATAGCCTCAAAGCACTCACTAGCAGTACTGGACCAACATACACTCCACAGTTTAATTATAACTCAACAGTAGGTGAACAAAAATCAATATTAGACAATCGCTTTATTCTACACACAATAAGCCTAACCTGTAACCAAGGAGAAAGGGTATAACAGTACCACGGCATTTCTTAAAAATATGATATCAGTTTGTATTTTTTTTCCTATAAGTTTTTTGGGCAGGGAAAAAAGCTGAAAACTTCCAATTTACTTCCTAATTTTAAACATATTTATCCATGATGGTTTGTCAGCTCAGTGGCCGCAAGGTATCATACTCATAAGCACAAGATTGCAGGTTCGAGCCCCAACTGAGTCGTCAGATTTTGAGGATAGGAAAATCGTCGACATACTTGTCATATGATTGTGTGGCATGTTGAAGATCCTTTCAGCATATTTCGATACTTTCCACTGGGCAAAATTAAATCTTGTCATACTTTAACATCCACAGCGAGCACAGATTCATTGTTACCTGAGTGTCGACATTGGTAGCAAGAGTCGCCGAAATGGTGCCACAAAAAATGACTCTCATTTTTGGGGATTATGGCGCAAAAGGCTTGATCCGCCAAAAAAGCAGCCTTTTAAAAGATCAATGATGGTTCATGGTTAAAAACTTTAGTTTGAAGTACTGTATGTACCAAGCTCCTTGCATATGTTACATGCTGAAAAAAGTAATCTTTTTTACAATTCAGAATAATAAGTATCAAGTTGTGTTGTATGCTTAAACCTAGCTAATGGTTAAAATATTTATAATGTGAAATGAATTATAGGTATATAAGGAGCCTTATGAAGGAAAGGTTTCGACATCTTAAAAATAAACATACAGAAGTTTACCTTTCATTCGATTTTAAACAAACCATTAGTTATTTTTATTTTCAGAATAAAGGAATAGAATACTAATTTAAGTGATTTTATGTGTAGAATAAATCATTGCCTATATTTATGATGACTAAACTGTAAAGACATTAAAAATATTGCAATTTAACGTTTCAAAACGCACATAATTTAAAATAAAATTAACATCAGAAAGGTAAATTAGTATTTAACATACACATTATAAATAGTTGAATTTAAAAATAAATATACGAAAACATTGTCCTCAAAAGCTTTCTATGAAAATAAAATTTAGTAAAAATACCTGAAATATAACAAACATTTAAGGGTGTATTATAAGAAATGTAGTCCTCTATGGTCCAATACTTTGTCTTTCAATTCCAGTTCTTTAAGAAACACATATATCCTGGATAATAAACATAAAATTATATATTTATAAGTTGTGTATTAAGTAAACACATTTTCTACTAATTAAAATATTTTTATATTGATTTGATAGGTTTCCCTTCCTTATAGCAGATAAATACAGTGCAAAAAAAAAAACCAACACCAAACAGTTATCAAATTTTTTTTTTTTTTTTTTTAGATAACAGCTATGAGCCTTTAAGCTTTAATTGCTATAGCTAAGTATTTGATAGAAATTTTGACTGCAATGTTCCTTCTAACAAAATATAATCAATAAGAAACTGTTTAATCTCGAAAAAAAGTGACATACATACTATAACCTATATTGTCACAAAAATGTTGGATAAGCCCTCAGCGTTCAAATAATTTGTGATGATGCAAACCATATTGCAGAGCAACAAAGAAGTTTAGAAAGAAAAATAAAGTGCATCCACAATACCATTAAATCACAGACTGAATTTAAGGAATATATTTATTGTGCTATTAATAAGTAAAAATTATTCTTACAATTAAAAGTATTCTTTAATTACATATAATTGCATAATTCATTCAGCTTTCTTCTTGTCATTCGGTAGTTAAAACAAAAATAAATGACAGATTAAATGTTCTTATTTAAAATATTGCCGATTTCAAGCCTCTACACAAGCCTTTAACACAGCAATCTGTGCTTGGAACTCAGTAAATGACCAATTTTCAGCTATAGCTAAGTATTTGATAAACAATTTCCTTGTTCAGTACCCTTTATCTGATAAAATGTATGCTATAAATTTTAATAATCTGAAGCTGAGTTCAACATCATTACATAACTCGAATGCTATTCAAGTCGCAATTGCATGGCACCAAATTATTGAACTAGATCCTCTTGGTTTTCAGTCCGATTCCTTCAAATTTTAAAGAATTCTCCGACTTGATATTGGTCTGACAGACCGCTTACATCAGTTAAGGGGGAATGGGAGCGATAGCCGGATCTTCAAACCGAAGACTTCTCCCTGTGTTAATCCAATGTAAAAAAAAATAGATTCCTAAGTCAAATTACTCTGGCTGTATTGAATATTTTTTACAAACTTTTTTACATGATAAATGTAACTGGATTAGAGGGCACAGTAATACCACTTTTTGAATTTGGTGCGAATATTTAAAACATTTCAATGAATTTGTTAAAAATAGGTAATATTTTGAATTTTTTTCCCCAAAACACAAAATACTATTATCCTAGGATATATGTGAATCCCGATAGCTTTGCTACATCGAATGTAGGATGCACCAAAATCAGCATTAAGCCACACATAAAATGTTTCTGAATATGAATAAAAATACACAACGAAAAAGCACAGCAATGAAATATCACATTTACACCTGTTCCAAGTAGACTAGGTTACAAAACATTGACAAGTGGCAGTGTAAGGGACTAGTAACTAACTACGATACCGAAACATGGCCTAACACCTACTGGTCCTAAGAAACCAACGCCCTCTATACAGTAGCAGGTTTACACTCTATATGTCCATATGCAACAAAGGATTGTATGTGCATTTACAGATTAGTTAGGGTAGTTTATTATGGGTTACGGTTTGGATCGATTGACTTTCATGAAGAATAAATGGAGGGAAGTACGAATTATTCAGAAACAATATTATAAAGAGTAAAGAAATAGCTTAGATTTTAAACTTATGATACTGATTGTTATTAAGAAAAAAAGTAAATAAAGTTTATTAATGAAGACTATGCCACGTCTAGGGTGGTTGAATTATCATGACATTAGAGCAACAAAAAGGCTATTGACGACATACGTTGCAATATTTTAGAACCACACAGTCAAGTGATGAGCCGACACCTGTCACTTCAACCTGCGAAATATTAGTGGAGAACTTTAAAAGGGTACATCTCCAGAAAAATGTACTATGTACCATTTTAAAGAATAGTATTGTGACAAAGTTGATGTACATGATAGTACCTAATACAATTTATAAAATTATGTTTTAATTTACTACTGACAAGGTACAAGATTTATTCACTATATAAGAACCAGAAGTGATGACCCCTAATTTTAGAGCATGGTTCGTAAACAATGCAATATACAAACTGGTGCCCAACCCCAGCATATTTAGATAAATAGATTTAACATGCAACATCAATATGCATAGGGACATGAGGAGTGTAAAGATGCTTTCCAGCAGGGCATATCCTGCCACATTTCACATCAATACAATAAAATTTGGAAACACTGCAACTTGAAAACCTTACCCCTGCACAGTTAATGATCCTCCTGGAGAAACGAAATCTAAGCTACCATTTCAAATTCATCAGCAGGAAAATACATCGTATAGTTAGTATATAATATATATTATCTCTCACTCTTTTAAATACACTGTTCAATGACCAACTCGTGACTTGTAATCGGTTCCTTTCTCGCCATACTGTTCGCATCACAGACTTTTACCACAATCCCCAAACCTCTTGCACTGAAGACCGGCACACGAAAAATCCATTGAAAGCCATTCATGCAAACTTAATGAGTAAGTACTATATCCTCTTCACTCATGAAAGAAATCCTACGCATATATTCTTTATAACATAATTTTCAAACAATTATATATTTAAAAGTATATTTTGCAAAAGACTTTTTTAAAAATTAGAGTTTTAATGTTTAATGAGAGGCCCGTCGATTTCGCAGAATTTTGGGTTTGAAGACTTAAAAATACACATTTTTTATATGCTATGAATAAACAAATAAGCTCTATCAGTTTCTTGCAATTAATAGTCAATTCTACATTTATTTTTATGAAAAATTTATTGAATTTTTTTTTACAAGACCTTTGAAATCTGTTTGACCTTCTTGCTCATCATTTTTTTAATACTATTAATAAATCAGCTGCTGTGGTATAGGTATATTTGGAAAGTTTGAACATTCTAGTTTATAATTGAAAAGTTAGAATTAAGAAAAGTTGTAAACTGAAGTAGTGATGTGAATTCTACAAAGGTCTATGTATATGTACCTCTGGAGTGAAGAGGATATAGAAGCACAGAATATCAAATATTATCATCTTTCAGGTATTGCGGCCTGGATATGATGTCACCGGGTACGATATTGTGTTAGCGAAAAGAAAGATTTGGTTAAGTTTGAATTAGGTAGCTATTAATGGAAATGGTAGTTAAGGAATTAATGGCAGTTTAGGAATTAGAGAGCTATTTGTAAATTTTAAACAAAGCCTTAAAGATAATTGACTGCCAATGTTCTTTTTAACAGAATATAATCAATAAGATACTTAATTAAAAAAATAGGGACATACATAGTATAACATATATAGGTAACCTATGTATCTATGTAAAGAAAAACTTAGATAAGCGTTTAGGATTTAAATATTTTTTTTATCATATAAACCATATTGCAGAACAACAAAGAGGTTTAGAAAGATAAATAAAGTGTATCCACAATACCAGAGTAAATCTGAGAAATATAACAATTGCTATTAATAAGTATGATTAGAATTAAAAGTATTCTTTAATTATATAAATTGCATAATTCATTCAGCTTTCTTCTTGTCATTCGGTATTTTAAACAAAAATAAATTACAGATTACATGTTCTTATTTTAAAATGTTGCCCATTTCAAGCCTCTACACAAACCTTTAACACAGCATTCTGCGGACAGAACTCAGTAAATTACTAATTTTCAGTTTAATCGTCGGATTTTTCTGTGTCAGTCTATCAGCAGCAAGAGCACTCAATATGTATACAATTCCTTTCACAATCCCATGCCAGATGATTCAAGTGACTATCTTTTTTTTACTCTACAAAACTAACAACAGAAAAGCGCAGAGCGGTCTAATCTAATGAGAGAAATACAAGCACTAAACGAATCACAAACCTTAATATATAAACAACAAATTCAAGATTAAAACAGGGAATATAAGTAAATAACACTGATAATGATCTCGATCGGGATTCTAAAATTTACAATATGAGGAATGAATGAATAATGTTACCTCGCTTGACTTCTACTAAAGTTAAATATACAAGAGAATGCTTCTTTAAAAATATTTAAAGATCATTAAATGAATAAATTTAAATGGGAAAAAACGACAAAGAATAGATCTTCAGTCGCTTCTCAAGTCCAAAGTCACTTTTTCTTATTTGACAGAACTTATTAAAAAAAATTTATACAATAATCCTTTGGAAAACATTACCAATATAAATTAATGTGTAATAACTTAAATGCCTTTTAAAAGCTTGTATTAATATAACTTTTATAAAATGTACTGTACTATAATTTACATTAAATTTTATATTGACTAACAAAGTACATTATAAAGAAATTACATTGCAGTTTTAACAAAAAAAAAATAGCTTTAACAGATTTAAAATTCCTAATAAAAAACACACTTTTAAATACATTGTTTTTTCTTAAATTGTAGTAAACCTTCAAGTGGTTTTAATTTTAGACAGTTAGTCTTATCAAAATGATCTTATAGTATGATTTTATCGAAAGTAAATGCAATCTCTTATTAACTATAGCACAGGTCAAGCTTGGTAAAATTTTTAATAGTTACAGACAACAAGTCTGATAACCAACAAATGATTCTAGAATTTACAATTCATGAAGTTTATGAATTATCCACACGATTCTGATATAGTGATACAGTTCGAGAACTGCATAGCACTAAAATCAGCCATTTCTCATAAAAATACCAGTGAGTTACGTTTCAATGCTTAAAAGTAATAACACAGTGAGGGTTGGTAACTATTTGAAAGACTAGACTGTAACAAGAGTTCAGAACGTAAAAGAATTATTAAAAAAAATAATTTTAATTATAAGTTGGAATAAATTAAAGAATATTTTTGTTTTAATTTAAATTGGATTAATTTATTTCAAATTTCAGCAATGTGTATTAAGAATTTATCCAAAAAAACATTAATGGGAATATTTCAGATGATGTAATGGTCTTGTTTTCATATTTATCTGTACTGGATTTCTTAATTGCTTCTGTTTCACGTACTGCGATTTCATTGGTTGCTTCGGTTTCACTTTTAAAATGACCACTATAGAAGGAAAGTTTCTATGCAAGCTTTATTTAACAAATGTTTTGAACAACCAATAGCACAGCACGAAGTTGGCATTTAGAAAATTAATCAAAACAAATTTCTTAGAAAACTCATTTTCGAATACCAAAACAAAAGTAATTCAAAAAAACAAATTAAAACAAACCGTTGGAGCTGTTGGCATCCACGCGAAGTGAAAAAACCCCATTACTAATATTTGTGATAAATTAATAGTCAAATTATATAGATTTGAAGTGTACAATTATGTCTGCACTGAGTTTTCGATATTAAAAAACTGTTGATGTTCGTTGCTTAGATATTAAGAAAACAATTTTAACATGTTAATGTTACCAACCCTGAAAACTATAGCTTAAAATGCATTAAATGCCTTCAATTTCCAAAATAAATTTTTTGAAAAATAAATGGATTTTAGATCATAAAAAATAAATAACACATAAATATGAACAATAATTTTGATTTCAAAATAAACTGTAAAATCTCTTTTTTATACACAAAAAAGTAGTTGATTATAAGCTCATTCTTTCAACATCATAAACTTCAATGCTGTTCACAATTTATAGTATTTGCAACTTGTTTTAGTATGCAAAAGGTTAAAAATTTAGCAAGCCGATAAAAATAACTAGATTAATATATAATGATAAGAATATTCTTTATACAATCAGAATAGTTTCCTAACACCAATTTTTTTTTATATATATATACAAGGTATAATTTGGAAAACTATCAATTTAATCTTTTTAACACATTCATAACAATTTTAGGGATAAAATATGATTTTTCATTCTTCAGATTTTAGTGTTTTAGACAATAAAAGCTAGAGAGTGTATAATGTTGCCCGATGTCAAATACACATCATCTGAGCCATAAAATTATGGAGAGTTACACATTAACTTATTTTGATTATAGTTAAAATTTTAGCAATAACAGCAAAGTGTGCATATAGGGAGAGAATTAACAAATATTAAACTACGTTTAGGCAAGCCAAATTGCACATGCAACAGTTACTAACTTTACTTTAGCAGTATATCAGAATTCCAAATAGCTTGTCTAGACTCAGAAAAGTTTCTTTGCATTTCCAACGATCAATACACATTTCGACACAAAGCTTAGAGTCCACCATATGCTCAAAAGGTACATAGAATAATCATGTGGCACATATGAACCAAACATGTGGAACACGTGCTAACAATGTACTTGCCTTGAACGAATTAACTTTTCGATGGTACTCAGTAACACAAGTACGCAAGTCCTGAACACAGTAATTATCGCAATTTATTGATAGTAAGTTTTAGCAAACACAGTTTGAAAAGTGTAGGGGATTAGAATTTGTTCCCATACAGCAAGCCATTCTGTCACATGTCTGGTTTACTTTAAACATTGTTGTAAATCCAAAACAAGGGTTGCTATGCTGCTTGAAGTGGCCGCTAGGGAATATCATTTTATAAGCAGGCTACTGTGCAAGCCTGAGCCTTTCTATTGCAAACCTGCCAACTCTCTTGATTTAACTAGGCCGTACTGAATTTTTAACTACATTTTGAATTTTTGTGTCATATGTACCAATTGCCAGATTTTTTAGGAGAGAAACATAAAACTTCCTTGTCTTTCTCTTTAAATGTTATATGTTATTCGAAAAATGGTTATTACTTAGTATTTTCCGGAGTTGGTTGGTTATTTGAATGGTTATTAGTCTGCTCTTGACACCTTTAAAAGAAAGACATTGTACAGACCATTATATCGCACCATGCACAGAAAAGTGACGGATCTCCCATTGAGTTAGCATGGGAGATAGGTCACTTTTCTATGCACAGTGGGCAGAGGACGTAAGTAGCAGTGAATTAAATGCCGAAAGTTGTTAGGTCTGTTATTCTTGACTTTCCTAAGAAATACATGTTACACTCCAGCATGTCTCATCAAGCACAGAAAAGACGGATCTCCCATTGAGTTAACATGGGAGATAGGTCACTTTTCTGTGCATGGTGAGCAACGTACATAAGTAGCAATGCGTTAAATGTAGAGAGCTGGCAGGTTGATTGGTGGAATTAACGTCACACTAGATCCACAATTGGCAGGTCTGTTATTGACTTAAATTTTTTTTTTCCTAATTAAAAAAGTCATGGAAAAGTGACAGATCTCAAATTGAGTTAGCATGGGAGATAGGTAACTTTTCTGCATATAGTGAGCAGTGGACATAAATAGCATGTGTCCCACATGAACAAGCAAAATACACACACGACCAAAGCGCAAATTCTTCTAAGGAAAGATCCGTGATGCTTCTCGAAAGCTGTAAATACCTACTCATCATTGTCCTTTTACAGATTCTTGAACACACTTATGTATCACATATTAGTGAATGAACACACTGGGTATGCTGAATATATTATGTCCAAAGAAGATAGACATTTACAATTTCTAAAATAAATAGAACACTGTAAGTAAAATAGGACTATGTACATAACAACCCATATATATATATAGCTTTGAGTTCGTAGTTATGATTGCAAATGAAGATCTGGCACATTAGGCTTAGCAGAGAGCCCGTCTGCTGTTGCCATTTCAAACAGCTTAATTTTTTAGAGTTCTTTTCTTGCTGCCAGAGTAATCTTTCAAAAGTTTTCTTTCATTCTGCTCCAAAAAGTAAATTATAAATGCATAGACAATGGTAGTGAGATTAGGGTAAATGTTAATATAAATGAGATATTTTAAAAAACTTGTAAATGCAGATGTTACATAAATAGTCTTTAGTCTGATAGACAAATGCATGCAATCTATGAAACATCATTCAAACTGAGATTTTTCAAAATATAAATTATTGTTAATAGCAAAACCTTTTGAGCACTTAATAAAGGGCAAGTTCGAAAATCAGCCCCTCAAAAATATTGTAGGTAAAATAAACATTAAAAATTATCAGCATTTATAAAATAATTTAAATAATTTTGAAATAACATACGAATAAACAATAAATAAAACATGACAAACTTTCTTGGAGATATCACAATAAAATAATTCTACAACACAAAAACAGCCACACAAACCACCACCGAAATAAAATCTGCTTAAATAAATATTAATATATTAAACTCCAAGAAACTTAACGTTAAAAATAAATAAATTTATATTTGATAATAAAAACAAGGAAATATTATCATGTCATGTTTCTAATATCTTCAACACATATTCACACTTAGTGAAGAGTTATAAATGCACCGCTAGCCGCATTCGACTAGGAGTCACGACGATTCACATTTTCAAAGCAGTAGACAGTTACAAACGCTCAGTTGAAAAAATTGCTTATGATTACGAGAATCCTCCACACCAAATAAGGCAGGAAGGTTCAATTTACACTGACAATACTCGAACACAGGCACAAATTGATAACAAAACTAAATAGCATTAATTTAATTTTGATTTAAATTTAATAATTTTAATTTTGTAATTAAATTTTAATAACATAACTACATAACATTGATTTAATTTTTGTGGGATTTGTTGCTAAAAACAGTTACAGTTTGCTGATTTTGTACACTACAAATAATGCATACCTTATACTACATTAGGAACACAACTTCAATAAAAATGAGAAAACTACATATTTTAGCTACAACTTTTAAAATATAAAATTATTTTAAGAAACTAATTTTTTTAAAGCATCTTCTATCTAAACCAGCAATATGATATAATTACAAGGAAAAAAACAATTGCATTGCTGATTAAGTATATAAAAAAAAATCGTTTAGAGATGTTTTATCAAAGCTAAACTAACAGCGTTTGAGTATAGTCAGTTTTAAAATTTAAACCATCCTGCTTGCATAGTAAATATAATGAATCTGAGCAAATGGTAATGAAATTAAAATAAGTTAGATTTCTAGTTGAGACAACTACAGTTATCAGTTGGTAAGTATATACCTGAGTAGCGATATGGGTAATGTGGCAGTGAGATGTAGACTGATGGTTGGGAAACTACATCTTTCATTTAAAAAAAGAAAATATTTTCCTAAAATATTTCACATTTTAAAAGTATCATATCAAATCTTCATCTTAAGAATAATTGTTCACTGATATTTAAAGTATGGACAACAACAAATGACTAGCATATTTGTTCGCTACACAAAATAAGCAATTTTAAAATAAAGCTTTGTTATTGAGGGGAATGGGAGGGGCTCACCAAACTGAAGTGTCTTTGTTAATTAAATGGCAAAAACACTTTTCTAAGCGACATTTCTCTGAATGTATTAAATATTTTTACAAATGTTTTTTTTTTCATGTGATAAATGCATATGACTTACAAAGCTATATAATCTCACTTTTTGAAATTAGTTCGAATATTTTTTTAAAAATATTCAATAAATAATTTTGCAGCGAATTATTCAAATCAAGCTCAAAGAGTGGGATTATATACCCTTGTAAGCCAGCTACTTTATTTATCATATAAAAAAAGTTTGTAAAAACTTTAAATACATTTAGAGTAATGTGGCTTCGAAAAATAATTTTTCCATTGGATTAACACAAAAGACTTCTATTTGGAGACCCTCTCTCATTACCAAAAGTGTAAGAAAAAGTAATTTCCCCATCAAAAAATTAATTACTCTTTCTCACAAAAATACAAAATCGCATTGCATAAGGTTCGTTTCCCAACCATCTTGAAGAAAATACTGAAAATGTAAGTTCATCACCCAATCACACATTTAGAAAATATCTGGGAACACATTTTAAGTAGCCTGTGTCCGTGATGTAGATGCTTCAACTAGATATGGCCGCCCATATTAAACAACACTATTTATTGACTTCGCATTTGAAAATGGAAGCACAAGTATTAGCATGTAACGCAGGGGATATTGACGACGTATCCAGTATACAAAAGGAGGAATTAAAATAAATATAATACTTTTTAACTTAAATAAAATATATAATGTATCAGTCTGAGATGGTAAGCTATTGAACATTGCATAGATATATTTTTAAGCATTAGTAAATGCTTAGTTGAACATTCACAAACATGTTTGACAGACTTTAACATAATTATAAACAAAACTAGAGCTACAAGAGCATATGTATAGAATTTTAAAAACCCTATCAACAATGAAGAGCACACAATTTGTTTGAGAGATTATTGTTTTATCTAAGCAACAATTGAAATAATCTATGCATACATTTTGTAATATTAAGCACGATTTTATTATGAATTTTGAAGTAAACTGCAAAACATTGATAATGAAATGAATTAGTAAATTATTCTGAGATAATTTCAATTAATAAATAAAAAATTATTCAAAAATTAAGATTTTATCACCTAAGCTTAAGAAAAATATTTAGATTTAGGGAGACTAGACTTAGGGGACTAGACTATAAAATATTAATTAACCCTCAAATGAATAGCTTGGTACACCAGTTCAATATTTGATGGATGCATGACAATTTATATATTCTCGAATCCCTACAATATTAATAAAAAAATTAACACCTAACTTTTTTTTTAACATTCCATTGAACTCACATTAAATTGTTTTGCCAAATATATTGTTTACACAAGGGTTAAATGACTATTATCGTTTGAGAATGCATTAATAAAATTTAAGAGAATATACTTTTGTCATCCATTATTCGACATAATGGGTTAATTTTAGTTTCGAATTACATTTCGAAAAAAAATCATAATTTTTATGCACCTGTTGCCGCCAAAATCACTATAATTTCAATAAAAAAAACAACAAAAGATAATTCTATTCCATCTGTTGCCACCAAACCACTATAATTTCAATTTAAAAAAAAACTGATTTCACATTTAAAAAAAAAAATTAAAATTCATAGAAACTTAACAACCATCTCAGACTGAATCGCGGAACAACAAAAAATATTCTAGGAACGCTAGTTGAGGTTTTTTGGACAGTCGTTTCTTGCAGTTCAGGCAACGTGTGTGGCAGTGTCGTTGCTCGGGTAGTTGGGAGCGTTCCTTCGGCAGTGGCACGGATGGAGGAGCTTTGGGTTGATGAGGGCTTCGCCGTGAGGACCACGGAAGATGACGCCGCAACAGATTCGTTCTCTGGAGAGAAAATAAGGTTTTTAGAACGATTTTTGTTTATAAAATAAAATGGTATTGTAAAGGTAGATGATGTACAATGCACAACACAATAACGTCCCCTTTTCACAAAACATAATATTTACTTTGATTGGATATTATGTTAAACAATAAAAATCGATTGTAAAAAAAGTTGTTGTAAAAAAACCAACATTTAATGTAATGCAATTTGAAGAGTCCAGAGGAAAAAAACCTTTCATCGACTGGATATCTCTTCGAACCAGGCCAACCATAGCGAGTTAATGCTTAAACTGGTGTAAGGATCTCCTGGACCGGTTGTCCCCTTGGTTTTTCTCTTGGTATGATGGTTTCAGAATTGCTGCGAGAGAAGAACCAGGTGAGAAACCGGTTTTCTGTTGACTATGTCTGCCAAGCAGACCCGAATACAGAAATATTCCAAGTCAATCAAAGGGTTCCAACCTTGTACCCTTGCTCCTTCCAACCCTTGTACTCTTCATTTATGTACATCATTTTTGGTTAAGACCACAGAAGATGACGCCGCAACAGTTTCGTTCTCTGGAGAAAAAATAAGGTTTTTAGAACTAAATTTGTATTTTTTAAATAATGAGTGTAGAAGTAGGTGATGTACAACTCAATAAGGTTTCTTTTTCACAAAACTTGTGGAAATCCACTGTGGCAGAAAGATGGTGACCTGCCAGTGGAACTGCAGAGGAATGAAACGGATGGTAGCCTATGTACTATACCGTTGTATCATATATAGGAGGGTGGCATGCAATATTACTATGTTACCCTCCTATATTATATCACCTTTCCCTGCTTATTATGCCGAGTAAATGGACCACTAACTTGTTTTTGTCATCCTATGGGTAAAGAGTAATGGGCTACACAGCCTACACTCTTCCAGCATAGTATAATAGATACTCCTAAAATTTGCGGACCCTAGACCCGGGCCTAACAGGCCTTATGGTAGGTTAGGCCCTGGCAACAGAACTATTACCCACTCCCTCCAGAAGGTCATGTCAAGGAACGATGACTTCTTGTTGCAGACACTGCGCTTCCTCATGAGCCTCCTCCTTGCAGGCCTGTCCTCCTTCTCATGAATTATTTCAAACTGATTTATATTGATATATGCATTTAGGAGTAAGAGGAGGTGGTTAGGAGAAGAGCTCGCCAGATATCACAATTTTTTCAGCAAAAAGTTAAATGTAAAATAGCGAGAAAATATAATTAAGGTTCAGAAAAATATGGTTCTTGACTCAAATTTGGCAAGATCTTACATGGTAATATTTAACGTGGTTTCCCGAAACAATTTTCAAAATGTTGAAGCTTTTAAAAAAACTATTAAAATTTACCAAAATAGAAATCAAATAAAAACATATTTTGAAAAATCTCGAGCAAGATTACAGGGGGAGGGAGGGTCGAACACCAAATATCATGAAATCTCATCGGGGGGGGTCAAAAAATCTTCAAAATGGCATCACTATCATAATGGATGCCTCCTGTAGCCAAATAATAATATGCTGTTACTCACTCCCTCCAGAATGTCATGTTGAGAAATGATGACTTCTTGTTGCAGGCAGTGGGCCTGCCCTTCATCATGAGCCTCCTCCTCGCAGGCCTGTCTTCCTCCTTGTATATTATGACATCATTTCAAACTGATTTATAACGAATAAATTTTATTTACTTTTTTTATTTAAAAGAAATAAAGTTTCCCGTGCGATTGGCAATGGTGATATAATTCTAATAAAAATTGACTTATTATGCTTTAAATCAGTATTACATTTTGCAGGGTCTTCTAATTTTCGATGTTTGACGTATCATACTTGTCTGTAGCATTTGTAGTTTTGGCTATGAAAGTGGGTGACATGGGTATCACAGTGTGGAACCTAAAATCTGAAAATCAAATACAGTAGAACCTTGATTATCCGTCCCTCTTTTATACGGAACTGTGTTAACCGAATGTCCCCAAGTCAACATAAAAAAATTCTCCAACAAGGTCATTATCCTTTGTTCACAAACTAAACCAATCTCAGAAATCTACTGTGATTTTAAAGTGAGTCCTATAGTTCTGAAAACTTCCGGAATCTTCCAAAATTGTAATCATAAAATAAAAGCACTTTTCCCAGAACTCCGCTCAGTTATTAAAAATATATAATAATAGAAATTAAAGTACTATCTAAGTTTTACTATTTAATGGAAATTCTCTATTATCTGGAATTTTTGATTATCCGGCCAGCCTACGGTCCCAATTGGACCGGATAATCTAGGTACTACTGTATTCTGAATATTTGGTTAAGATTAATGTTACTCACTCCCTCCAGAAGGTCATGTCAAGGAAGGACGACTTTTTGTTGCAGGCAGTGGGCCTGCGCTTCCTCATGAGCCTCCTCCTGGCAGGCCTGTCCTCCTCCTCAAGCAGGGTGGAGTCTGAGGAGGAGTTGGAGGGGGTGGGGCTGGGGTGGCGGGGGGAGGGGGTGGACGACTCATCCTCGCTCTCCTCCTCGTTGCCTGGGGAACATCAGAGAAATGTAGTTGTGTGCAATAAGAAATAGTGGATAGTTGAAGAAATAAGAAAGAATGGGTAGATGAAGTAATAAAAAATAGTGGGTGGTTGAAGTAGTGAATAGTTGAAGTAATAAATAGTGAATAGGTGAAGTAATAAGAAATAGTGAAGAGTTGAAGTAATAAGAAATAGAGGATAGTTGAAGAAATAAGAAATAGTAAAAGTATAAAGAAACAATAGATGGTTGAAGTAATAAGAAAAAAGGTTCTGTTTATGTTTAATAATACTGCCATACACAGGTAAATTGCAGTAACTAGCCTAGTGAATTGGACTATCGTTACACGTACTCTGACCTCTAAGAAAACATACTGAAAAAGACTCAATATTTCAAAGCAAATTTGGTCAAATTCATTGTTGCGGTTACTGCAGTTTAAACTTTGTGGTTTGCAGTTACAAATTAAAAGTTGTTGAAAAAAATAGAAAGAAAACTTCAATTATCCAAATTGCTGCTGATTATCTGAATTTCAGAAAAAAAAAATACACCCGGCCATCTGTTTTTGTTGGATGTCATGCCTTGTAGTTTTTTTTTTTTTACCAACCAAAAAAAATTATGATGCATGACATCCAGCGAGCAGAGACGAACAGTAGCAAATAGATGAGTATAAGTTTAAATATTGCATATAAACTTTTTTGAAACCACGATTCTAACAAAAGTTGGAGAAAAAAATTATTACAAAAACTTTTAACTCAAACTGCCAAAACAGCACTTTCTGGTTATGTTAATGACGATCGAAACTAGAACACAGAACAACAATCCATTGAGTAATTGATCGAAATATACACAAAATAATGTATTTTATATTATTAATACTTAATAATTATGTTTAGATTTTTAGCTTAACTCATAAACGACAGTTAATAAGAAAATTTTCCACGCTAAAATGAGCTTTCTGTTTAAGTTTATCTAAGTAAACAAAATATAAGACATATGACGACTGCCCAGAAGAATTTATATAGGACTTATTCAGTTACACGAAAAACGAATTCCAAAAATTTAAAGTTAACGTTTTTATACGGAAATGAAGGTGTTAATTGTGTCATTGTAAATGGGTTAATATAAAAAAGTATGTTTCTTTTTAAAATAGATGACCTTCAATCTTCTTTAGTTAATAAGCTTTGGTGCTTGATTTTTCTTTCATCGTGAGATTTAAAAGGAAAATAACCGGTAATCAATTATTTTTGAGTGATTAGTAAACAATCGCCCGCCCCCGGGACTACGGACAGAGCTTAGAGGAATGTTGGCAGGTAAGATCATGTTAGATTTTTTATTGAAAATCTGTAGGCTTCAAATTACTTTTTATCTTTAGATGATATTAAAAAAAATTAGATTCCCTATAATTACCCTAAATTCTTTAAAATTACATAAGAACAAAAAGTGAATAAACAATGTATTTTACCAACAATATCATCAGACAACATTTCGGTCGAATTATGTTTGGCCCTGCATAGTCTCAGACGTAGTTTCTTAGTCGGTTTCCTTTCTTGTCTTGGCTTGTTTCTAGTCATGCATTTTGTTCCAGGACCAGCTCGGGCATCAACAACCTTTGAGGCAAAAAAAAATTATAGTCATTCATTGATACAGTTGAGCCTTGTTAACACAAAATTTCGCTTAAGTTGAACTGAAAGCATTTCCCCAGCCAATAAAGCTTTGAGCTAATGCTAAAAAATATCTTAACGCAAAATCCCGTTTAACAAAACAAAAAAATTTAGAATTTGATTTTTTTTCTTAGTACTTCAAAGAACAAATAAAACAAAACATTTAAAAAAATGAGCTTCTACTTCTGTGAAAATCACATGTGATCTCCCATGATTCGTCAGTTTTTAATCTTGTGAATTATTCAGCGAGTGTAGGATGATCCTTTACGTTATGAAAAGCGGATGTGTTTCTATACAGAAGACAAAGCTAAAGAACATGTGAAATTAGAAGTGGTTCACATGTAAACCTATTGATTTTCACTCAAAATGAATCGAAAGCAGTAGTCTATTTTTTTAAAGACGGAACCTTTTAAAAAATGATATTGATTATATTATTGATATATTGATTATATTATTATTGTTTAAAAAATGGAAATTGGGTCTAAATATGGTGCAGCTAAAACCACCATCATTTCAGCGATTCTATTGTATGTATTATTCCAATTAATAAACTTTATCAATTTAATTATTACTAATTGTATGCATGTATTATTAGTGTATTACATAATAAAATTAGAATAATCTTTTAGAGGTTATTATTTAAAAACAATTCACAGGTTCAATGTAAAATTAAACAATTCGGATAGCACGAAATGTTTCTGTGCTCCTTTGAGTTCGAGTTAACAGGGTTTGACTGTATAAGAGTAATTTGAAAGTGCAATTCTTGTGAGGCCCATTCATACCAACATTGCAGGTGCTGCAATAATTATGATACTTTTAACGAGTAATGCTTTAAACAATTGTAGATATTCAGCACTGAAAATTGGGGAAAGATTGCAAGGAAGTAAAAAAAATTATACACACTTTTCTATTGCTTAATGTAGCTGTCAAGTGCAGTAATATGGCTGATGTTTGTCTCATTTTATGTTTGCCAATACACATTCCATTAACCCTTTAAGACCGAGCTATCACGATCGTGCAGGTATAAAAGAGAATGTTCAAGCTTATCAAAAATATTGATATCGAAGCAGGCGACTTGTACCAGTCGTTTATTTGTGTAAAAAATATGTTTTTAAAGAGTTGCTGGCATTGATGCTGTAGACAACTTGTTCGATAAAACTCTATAAGTTTGCGGCCTCTAACCACAATTCAAAATTAACGATTGCTAGTTGCAAAATTTGACTTAATATTTTAATTTTGCAACAACAAAATAAATTTAGTCGCAGTTATCGTAACTAGTTTTTTAAAATCGGCTATATTATCTTTCTTGTGGTGTTTTACATTTATCAAACAACAACAAATAGTTATCTAAAAATTAAAAATCTTCACCTATCCAAAATTCGTCAAATCATTACTGTGATAAAAAAAATCTCAAAAATTTGGTAGCGCTACAATCGCACAACTCTTTCTTTAAATTCCGAATAAATTAAAAATCCAAAGTTGTGGTGATTGTAACATTTAGAAACTCTGGCAATCTGAAAATTTAAAAAACTCAAGACATTTGTAATATCCAGAAAGTCCGGCCATAGTAAATTGTGATTTCTTAAATTTTGGAACTTTAGTTAAATCCTAAAATTGCAAAACTTTATTGACTGTATAATCACAGAACTCTGTATTCTATAAGAACAGTGATCTAAAATTGCCCAGTTGAGCATTGTAGACTTCAAAGTTTGTGTATTTTTTTTCAAAATAAAAAAAAATGCTTGTTCACTAATTTTTAAAAAAATGCTTCTAGGGTTTAGACATTTGCTCCTAAATTTTTAAGTTGGTCGCACAGATTGCTCGTAAATTTCTTTATGCAATTTTGAACACTGGCCCCAACTTAAAAAATCCAACCTTTTGTGGCCCCAACTTAAACTAATAAAATAATTGGTCTAAATCCAACTCACATGATGCCAGTCCCTGTTAGTCCCGATGGGCAGTTTCTTCCACCGCTTGACCAACAGCACACAGGCGTTGCAGATCTCTCCAGATCTCTTCTCGCTCATACGAAAACACCTCTCAAACTCCGGCTCGTACTTCTTGCTGTCAGTAAACCGGGAGCTGGACGACTTGGCCCGGCAGATACAACAACCGTTGAGCGACCGGTAGATTTTGGGCTTATGGAAACTGAACATGGTCTGTCAATCTCTGGTCAAGACTTCAATCTGTGTAATGTAACATAAAATAAATGATAAAACCTCAAAATAAAAGAGATTAAATGTATATTGTCGCATAAGTCTTAAGAAGCATACAAGATATCATAGCAGTCGAAGCTTCATTATTTCCCGTACAAGTACAACCCAACTTGGGATAAGCAACTTGCTTATATACTGTGTGAGGAATCATGGGAATTAAAGATATTTACATACAAGTTAGATTAGATGAAATAATAATTTACATAATTCATTCATTAATTTACATTTACATAATTCAAGCTGTGTAATGTAACATAAAATAAATGATAACATCCCAAAATAAAAAGAATAGATTAAATATACACGACTATTTCACACTTAACATGTTGACTGCCACCATATTAAAACTAAGGGTTGGTAGAAACTGAACATGGTCCGCAATCTCTGGTCATGACTTTAAGCTGTGTAATGTAAAATAAATTATTAATTCTCAAAAGGAAATTTAAAAAATATATTAAATGTATTTGACACTTAACATATTGATTGCCACCCTAATAATAAAAAAAGGCTAAAAGTAATTGCATAAAGGCCATACAACATGTACCTACATAAGAATAGTATGGTATTTGTGAAGTGTAGAGACAACACTCGAAACAAATGAAGATTACTGCGAAAAAAAACCTTTATCGACAAGGAATATGTCGGCATTGAAATCTGCTTGGCAAGTAGTGGCCATCAGAAATCGGTTTTTCCCTTGGTTCTTCAGCAGTTCAAGCGTCAGACTATTTGTCTGGCGTTAATTTTGATTATAGAGATAGTAAACCCGTCCGTCACGTGATAAGAACCAAGGCAAAACTGGTCTCTTTGTTAGCAAAATTATAAGTTTTTCTCTCATGCAAATACAGTTCTTTATAGCGGTGAGTCATCGGGCTACTGCGTAGATCGGTGACGTCACGACTTATTGCTGCGGAGAGCCGCGTTTTTGTTTACGTTCTCTTTCACCGGAGCTTCATCTCGCGTCACGGGTACGCATGCACAATGCGGATTTTCAACTACAGCTGCTGTGGTGCTATTGTTTAGCAGTATATTTAAGCTCAGGCTTTAAAATTTCTTACTTTTTTTTAAGCTTTGAATCTAATTGTGATTTGAGTTGAAGTCCGGTGAACTGTTGCCAACATGGTAAAAAAATGCCCACTGTTTGGAAATCTTTTTTAAAACTTTAATTGCTTATTGTTTATTTTTAATTAAAAATTATTTTGACCAAATTCGTTTCTATTCTTGCTTCGTCAAGTTTAATTCAACACTCTTCACACCAGTTTAGGGATCACTCGCTATCTTCGCCAAGCAGACCTGATGCAGAGAGACTACGGATCAGATTTACTGTACGGTCCCCCTTGGCGCGATTTTTTTGGATTTGGCGATAAATGTTTTTTTGGCAACCTGTCTGACTTCGACTGACGATTCGAATTCTATGACTTCGCACCGATGACGTTTTCCGGCAACCCTATCGGACCGTTGGTTGAGTTTGCATAAGAATTATTCCCATACGATCTTTTCTTTGAATCACGATTTTTTTAAAAAAGTCGCTAAAATACGGACTTTGGCGCAATTTCGGAAAGTTCGCCAAGGGGGACCGTACAGTAAATCTCTACTGAGACTACTATGCAAAGAAGGGGTTCTCTTCCCCTGTATTCTTCAAATGTGAAAGAGCATATATTCAAATCATAAAACCTCTTGCAAAAACTAAGGGTGTGAATTGAATGCAATTAAAAACGCACACAGATAACATGTTTCTTTAATTTTACTTTAATGTGTTCTTTAATATGTTTGGTGTGATCAAGAATGAAGTGAATCTAATAAGAATTGTTTTTTTCCCGATAACCAGTAACTTGAGGGAACAAGGAAATTTTCCCCTTATAATAATTAAAAAACATTAAGATTTATTTCAAGTCTTAATCAGAATGTTAAGCCTCTTACATAGTGTGTATTAAGTTATCTTTGAAATTCTGCGAACGTAAATAGTTACCTTAAAATAAAATGAATACTATGAAAACTTAACGATCTTGAACCTAACTTTTTAATAAAATTGCACATTTAAAGATAAACAAAATATAGTATTAGATAACAAAATTACCAATTGAATATTATAAAAATACCTATGCAATAATTGTATGATATTCATTTTATAATTTCTAGTTATTTTCTTCAAGATTCAATTACAAATTAATAGTATTTTTGGATAATTCAATCAATAAAGCACTAAAAGAAAACATGAAACCAATGCCGAAAAAAAGACATACTTTTGGAAAATTGGAACGGTTTCAATTTTCAAGACATGCATTTATAAACACCTGTAAACATTACAATCTATGAATTTTGTAGTTAAAATTTCAGGATAAATGCAACATCTTGAATTCCACTGAAAGATTTTAGCACTTCCTTCTTGCTAAATCGAAAAGAAACAATCGGAATATAAAAACGAAAAGTATTTCTTCAAGGCTAACTCATCGCTTAGATAACCTTGGATTATTATGAAAGCACTACCGATGCGAATTTACAATTGTGCTATAATAAATCAAATGACCGGAAATTATTCCAATGAATTGCATTAATTATTATTCAAGTTTCATTCATTGTTAACAAGTGCACATACTACAAAATATTAATGTCTGGAAATCGGGATACTGTGTATACAGTGAACAACTAAAAATATAAGTTTTAATTCAAAAGGTGAATATGCATTGAAATGCAACAGTCACAATGATAGTTAACTAATAAATTTATTTATTTGGTGCATAATTATGGATGGATTAGATAAATAAACAATAAAATGAATCCAAAATAGTTTTGTTTTTATAGGATGCTATGGGGATCAATTTTTAAGCACCGGAACTTTAATCCTACTGTTACTTTCTTCAAGCTATTTCACATGAATTGCAAAAACCAAAATAGATTAGATTGTCACTTGACATTTTAATTTATTATTAATTTAACAATTAACCAAAATTACCTGAAATTCTTCTCCAAAACTTACACTCCTCTCCACCACCCACCGTACTCTCCGGAAACTTTTCAGCAAACGGTACCGAGATTGGCGACAATCATATTTCTTTGCCAAATGTGGGTTATAATTTCACCCATTAGCACACTAACCTTCAATGCCAGAATAGAAACGTAATCGCGTTTGGCGATTAGCTTTTCAGCGAGATTTAGCGCCGTACCCTATTCTGAAATCCGAACAGAGCTACGCTAGTCCCCAAACGGAAAAGCCAAAGCAG
Organism: Oedothorax gibbosus; assembly: GCA_019343175.1. NCBI lineage: Eukaryota > Metazoa > Arthropoda > Arachnida > Araneae > Linyphiidae > Oedothorax > Oedothorax gibbosus. The sequence goes on from JAFNEN010000843.1 coordinate 23,024, forward strand.
CGCACATGTGATGTGCAGTTGTCCATCAGATGGGAATCTCCTGTTGCTGGGTTTATTTTCGCCAAGCTTCGCATTCGTCGCCGATACTTGCATAATATCGCCAAAATTTCAAAGCCATATTTTTTAAAATTTATTTAACAGAAGTTATTTTGATATTTTATATCATACAAGTCATTTTTATTTATATTGCAAATGAACTGTAGTTTCGTCGACTCGTTACTGCAAAAGGTGATATTCGTTTGGCGACAAATTAGATAATCGGGCGAATTAAACCCCGATAACCATAAATTTCTCTATCAGCTGTTTAACCCAGATGTTAAAAGAGTAGACGAGGTTAAATAGTTCACTATAACTTTACAAATTTTGATAGGTAATCAATAGTATCGTAGTAAAATGCTTAGAGAAAGTAAGAGCTAATCATTGAATGAAAGGAGGAAACTTTTTCCTCAAAACCATTTTGTTGCGCAAAACTATATATATACAAATGCCGATTTATAGTATTTTAATCACAACTGTAACAAAAAATAGTTGAATAAAAGATAATATCCCATTGTATATAAGTAAAACACTGAGAAAACAGCTAATGCGTAAATAGTTTTTCAAATTTACGTCAATATGTTTTAAAAATTTTGCATGTTTTGTATTTTTCTTATCAACTGACATTGAATGCCATATTTTTTACTCAATCAGCCAATCAATAAGTTCCTTGTATATGTTAATGTTTACGTTTTCTGGTTTGCAATTCTCTGTGTTTTCAATAGTTTTATTCTGGAAGTTTGTTAAAAAGGTTACTACAGTAGGGTATTGTAATTAGTTTACGTGTGTGAAAAAATTTGAAACGGGTACACGGAAATACTTTCTTGTAAAATGTACTATTGTAATTTGTTCATAAATTTATTCGTACTAATTTGATTTTGTTTTTTGACATTTTGATAATTTATTATGAAAACAAGAAGCAATTTTTGCAAAAAAAAATTCAATGTTTATTGTCAAATATTTATTTTATCATTTATTTGGTTAATTCCTAGTTTCGGTATACGGCGACTTTTTATTTCTCGCCAAACTTGTTGGCGAGAAAACATCGCGGAGCGACGCGTGATCGGACGATGCTATTCGGATACCGCAAAGTCAAACAACTGTGTTGCCAGATGGAATTATTTATCGTCTCTTTTTGTCGCCAACGTTCCGAAAAAGTCGCCGTATACCGAAACTAGGATTTAACCATTTATTTTTCAGTTAGATTGCTGAAAGTTAAGTCTTAGAAAAGATTTATCCAGAAGAAATTGAATGTGTAATATCTTTACATCTTTGAAGTAAAGTTAATGAGTTGGTAAGTGTTTATCTAATAAAATGCCTGTTTATAAAATAAAATTATTTATTGGTAAATTTTAATTCCACAGTGCTGTTTGCCACATTAAAAAATATATATGACAAAATCATGTGTTTCACATTTTCGGATTTCTTAAACACCACACCAATACATTGATCCCTAAAGGGCCATTCCATGGATAACTGACATTCGGAGGACGAAATTGCAATGTTTCACGAAATAGCGGAACAATTATATAGTTTTACAAATTAGGTTTTATATATTTTAAAAGAGAATTTTCAGCTGAATTCAAATATGGTTTACAATTTTGGATAGCCCTTATAGAAATTGTTAGAAAAATTATTGAATTTGTGGTAACTGACTGACATATCTGCAACCTTCATTGACACTTCAAGTTATTCAATATCGTTTTCTTCTGAATATAAAAGAGGTGGCTTTTAAAAGTCAGGCCTATATTGGAAGAGATGAACTATCCAACACATCAATTTTTATAACAAAATATGGAACCCTGAAAAAATACCAGCTTTTAGAACGCCTTGGTAACTGACTGACATAATGGTAACTGACTGACATCTCTGAAATACTTAACATATCTGATGAGTTTAGTTTAGTTTAGTTTAGTTTGAATTATCATCACACTAGAGCTACACAAGGGCTATTGGTGATACACGTCGTAATTTAGAACCACAGTCAGGAGGAGTCGACACCTGAGTAGGCACCCAACGCAACCATTAAGGGCGACATCTTACGCAGGGTTGGGACTTGGAGGATATTTAAGGTGCACTCCCTCTACATGGGGTATTATTAATCAGACATTTTCGGCTGCACGGGCCGTTTATAGGTCGGCAGTTATTTTAGAGATGCCCGGACCCGAACCTGGAACTTCCGCTTGCAAGGCGAACGCCTTAACAAACTGGGCTCCCCAGGCGCCCATGTCTGATGACAGAAAACCCAAAAATTAGTTGCACATTCATAATATATGAGAATTAATAAACAACACGGGTCGACGCGGAACATACACGGGTCAGTGAGACAAAAAGCGGGACTGTCCTGCTTAAAACTGATCGTCTGTTCACATTAATAAAAATACCAACATGTGATTGAATCAAACATGAAAGTTGAGTTGTATTATAAAAATAATTTATGCATAGGGTCAATACTGGGGTAATAATAAGTAAATTAATAGCCAGCTACACCTATGTCAGTCAGTTACCAAGTCAAAATGTCAGTCAGTTACCAAGCAGTTTTTACCTGTACAAGTTCATTTTTTAAATTTTGTCGCATTTAGTATTATTTAGTACTTATTGAAAACAGGGAATAAATTTTATAAAGATTCTGCAGTCCAAATTTCTATTTTGAAATTAAAAAATTAAAACAAATTTGGTAACTGACTGACATTTTATGAAAGGGTGTAATAAATGTATCCCATTACAAGTAATTTTGCAACTTTTGATTTGGGTAAAAGCATAGAATGTTACTTTACAAAGTAGGGAACAATTCAATTAAATTTTTAAAAAAATATATGGAAAGTTTAGAAAAAAAATGTTTCGAAAGGGTAAGAATCTAACACTTTAAATTATGGATTTTTTTACAGTGTTCGTTAAAAAGCAATTTTTCTTCTATAAAAAAATATATATTTCAAACAATGAAAATCAGTGTGTTAAAACAGAGATTCCAATCTTGTATGTGACACGAAGTATGTACTTAATTTTGAAATTTTGGTACCGAGGTTGACATTTTCGTGGAATAGCCCTAAATATTTCACTATAACTTTATAAATTATGATAGGTAATCAATTTAATCGTAGTAATTGCACACATTTTATAAATAGGGGTTGCACTAAATTGGTTATCAAATCAATACAAAGCTTTTTCAATCAATTATATTATCAATACAAACTATATATTATATGAGCATTGATACACAAAAATTTCTTTAGGGACCGCTAAAATTTTCTGTGCCTATAGTCTGGGTTATCCTAGATCAGGCCCTGGCGGGCTAGTGATGTAAAATAACTGGGGTTTTATACATAGGGGTAGATACCCAAAAATGCCTTGGTAAATACCCGAGTATTTATAAATTTATCGATATTTTTTCATGTTTTTAAGTTATTTGAAATACTATACAATAGGGTAGAAATTATTAAACAGAAGTAATAAAAAAATATTAACAAGAAATATGTTTATTTTTTATATATGATACAATAGTAAAGATCAATTTTGAAATATTCCTTTGCTAAAAAAAGAATCCATTGCATATTCTAATAGAAAAAGAATGCCTTTGTCTTTACAACATCAGTACCCAAAAGGTCAAATAAGATTCTGATGTTGTTAAAAAGCATGGTACCAACAATGTTCCATCCCTAAAAATTCTAAATATGAATAATTTTCAAAGATCTACTATGTTTTTGGTTATCCAGTAAGAGTATCCAAAACACAAAAAATAAAAATTGAAGACTAGTAGTCACTAATCGCGCGAATCACTAATTTTTCGAATTTTGTGCTGTGCATGTGACAGGTGTACTTCTACTGTGCTGAAAATAATCTGGCACTTGCCGTTTAAAATATTCAATATGACCATCTGCGCAACATCAGCACCACCTACCCACAATGTATTTCACTAGAAAAATCTGTATGACATAACAAAAGTGCGCCTTATAAGGGAAGAGTGAAGGCTATGTAGCAATGTAGCCCATTACCCTATATGTGTAGAATGATAAAAAAAAACACTTATTAACAGTCCATTTAAGATGTATGAAATTTTTTTTAATTCTCCTCTCGAAATCCATTTAACACTTAGCAACAGAAGCACCTACAGATTATAATTGACCATTTTAGACAAACATTTATTATATTTTAAGTTCAGTGTGATATGATGGGGGATCGAGTCGCGGATTGGTTGGCGGATTGGGCGAGGTTGACTCTTCCTTCCATCCTTTAAGTGGATAAATTGAGGACCAAGCATGCTTAGGAACTAAACACTGGGGTTCTGCGTTAGGCTGACCACCTAACCGGACATATGCCTAGCACCCCATAGCCCTAGGTTATGTAAGCTGAAATGGGCACGGCAGGCCTTGGCCCCACTAATGGGCTGTTGCGCCGAGGAGTTTCAAAAAGTCCATGATTATGCATAATATTTGGTAGTAGGGGATTGATAAAACACCCTAGCTATATTAAAAATAAAAATCTTAAGGAACATATTTTGTGAAATAAACATGACAACAAACAATATGGTACATTTAAGACATTGTCTATTTAAGTGAAGTCTTAGCTTCTGAATTGAGACCATAGGATTAGTAAATTTTAATGAGGTCAAATAGTCCATAAGGCCCAGTGGCTTAGTGATAGTGCTTCACATTGCCACGCCACAGGTCCGGGGATCAAATCCCGGATTGGGCGAGGTTGACCCATCCTTTCATCCCTTAAGTGGGTCGATAAAATGGGTACCAAGCACGCTTGTGAACTAAACACTGGGGGTTACGCGTGAGACTGACCACCTTACCGGACATATTCCTAGCACCCCAGAGCCCTTGGTCAAGTAAGCTGAAATGGGCACGGCAGCCCTTGGCCCACTAACGGGCTGTTGCGCCGAGGAGTTTAGTGATATAATGGGCATGTGCCATGGCTTAAGTGACCACAGTTGCAGGGGTATTGGTTTCATTTTTGATCCTTCTGGATTTAGATTTGTGTTGGATAAATAATACAATCTTTTCTTACCTTTTTTAAAACGAATGTTGTGCAAAGACTTTTCTTTCTGTAGAACTAAAGCTTTTCTCTGTTTGCAAATCACTTCTTAAATTGCTCTACCACAATTTGGCTTAATTTCTCCACTTAAGACAAAATATCATCTAAACCGAAGTTTTCCAACAACATTGATATTTTGGCAAATACCTTGTTGTTGGAAAACTTCTTCCTTCCTGGATAGGGGAATATGTACCTCATTGCCCAGAGCTATAGGTGTAGCTCTTTTTTGACTTGAGACTGGACATGATTATCTTCAGGCCAACCTGTGCAGGGTTGGCCTTGCGGACTCTCCGGATTGTGTTTTTGATCCGCACCTATGCTTGGTGAACATCTTCTCTCCTGTCCTGCCTGGATGTTGTTTCTTCGGATACTTTTGTGACTCTCCTACCTTCTGGGGCTATTTCTCATCTGTATTGGATTGCAAGGCGTTGTATGCTCGAGAGAGTTTAGACGGGCGTAATAAAAAAAATATATTTTGGCAATGCTTTGTTAATAGATGAAATTTAATCGAAATAAAACCGATAAGGTTTAATAAATGACGACTTAGATCTTTATTTCTCACTTTATTGACGCTCATAATTTTTTCCCCCCTTTTGGTATGCAGCTTATTGCCAAACTTTTCTGTGTATTTTTTTAAGCAGTTTGTTGTTGCTTTATTTATTATTTGTCATCACTTCTCTATGTTATTTGTGTGTGTGTGACTGTTCAAATAATATAAAAAAATTTCTATTTCGCCTATACGGGATTCCATGATTCCCCTTGGCGTTCGTTTGTTTTAATTTATTTTTTTTTGTGATAATAAAGTTTATTATTATTATATAAATAACAAGAATAAGAACAAGTTGCATGTAAAGAACTCTAAAATAGAACACAGCATACAAAACGACTTTACATTGAGAGAGCAACTGAAACAGCCAATCAAGTCATGGAAGTTCAAAAATAAAAACTGGAAAGAGTTACGTCATCTGAAACAAGCCAATTGTTAAATAACAATTTTAATTGTAACTTAAATCTATCATTTCAGAGTCATCTATCATATTAAAGTAGTATTTTACATTAAAACTAAAACAAATAAACCATGTTTTTGAATTAAACCATTGTTGAAATATTTTAATGCAAGTAACTTTAACCATTAACTGCTTTAAATAAAAAATTCAATTAAATTTATTTGACTGTTTATTTAAATTTGTATTTTTTAATTTCTTATTCAGGAATCCTTTGAGAAAGCTTTCAAGACATGGATCAAAACCTCATCTCATGCAAAGGGTAACATTTAATCAACGAATGTGCTGTATAATTGTCTTATTATGAATAAAATCTTTCATAAGTTAAAATTATATTATACTAGCAATTTAATACCTTATTCTTTGCGCAGAACTTATTTGTAATTTTTCTTTTTATTGTACTTATAATTTTTTGGTAATTGAAATTTTATAAATATTTATTTTTAAGCTAATTTTATTAATTGAAACATTTGTTTTGAAAAAAATATATGCTTTCATTTATTATTTAAAAAGTTTAATTCCTTGACCACAGGGTCATAGTAACTGTTAATTTAGTATTGTAAGTTAATTATGCATGATGCTTGACCTTTCTGTTACAATGTTGGCTTTTAAACTAATATTATTGCTTAACTCCTAACATTGCTTTTCTAAAATAATAAAACAAAAAAGTTTTTAGTTAAAATTTAAACAGTTAAATGTGCATCAAAAGTACTTATGTTATATATTTTGTTTAGTTTACCAGATAGTTTAATATTTGTTAAAAAATAGAATTAAAGTTACAACCTCATGAATAATAGAATTAAAGTTGCAACCATATGTTTGAAAAAGCTATTGCCACCAATGCTGATTTAAAATGTTTTAAACAGCTTCCCATAGGCTCATATGTTATGTAATGTTTCTAAAAGTAGTTAACATGTCACTGTTAACTAATTGACAGTTATGAAAATATGTTGTATTTTTCTGTTGGCTTGGACATGCATTGATTATACTAGTGTTAAAATACTGTGTTTTGAAAGCATATCATGTGGTCTTAAATGCGAGAATAAAAAAATAACATTGATGAATAATTTAATCAACTTTCAAAATTATTTTTTATTAAATTTGCATTGATTATGAATGCTACTTTTATTAACACAAAAGACGCCTGTGTTTCATCAAATCATTCAAAATGAAATAAGCACGTTTAATTGAGTATTTTGTTTTCATTATTAAATTCTAAATTTAATGCAATTTTTTACCATTTTTATATTTGAAATATTTTTATTGGTCCTTTCGTGCTGAATGATTATATAAGAAAAATATAGCAACCTATCTACTTTACACCGATTTGAACTCAAATCATGTAAAATTTAAATGTTCGAACAGACCTTTTAAGATGACTGCTAAACACATTTTCACTAAAAGTAAGCATGTTATCTACATTATCCTTCAGCAGTTATAAAGTACTGAAATTTGCCATATTATGGCCATTAAAAGGTTTTTAAAAAACATTCTACATCAATTGATAAAGAGTCTAGATATTTTATTTCAAATTGTGAATGTGTCATTCCATTCATGAGGCAATATTTCATGTCATATTTGCATCCATTCTTTCTGTTGAAATGTGCTAATTGATTGTTTGATACCTTAGCAGGATGAGGTTGTGCTTGAGAAGCATGTTTCTAAGCTTGAACAGTAAGTGGGCCCTCTTTAATAATACCTAACACCTCTTTCCTTTCTATTTCTTGAATGCTGATACTTATGTGGCTGCACTAACCATTTGCACTGGGCATTTTTTTTACTTTTATTGCACATACCCTTTTTTTTAGCCTCCATACTACGTTTATAAAGTAAAAAGTGAAAGGTATTATAATCGTTCAGTCCGTCTGCCTGTCACCCACTTTCACAGAACGAATCATAAGTCTCACAAACAAGTAGGATACGTCATTTTGAAGCAAAAAATCAGATTAGGCTACATTCCAAATTTCATTAAAAAAATTTTATCAACATTGAAATAACCATGCAAATTCCATTTTTATTCAATATTTTCACTGTTGCCATTTCGTTAAACGTACGAGAAACTATATATATATATATATATATATAATAATATATATATATATAATATATATATTATATATATATATATATTATATATATATATAAAATATATATATATATATATATATATATATATATATATATATATATAAATTGAGTTTGGATTGTTGTAATATCACAATAGAGTTCTTGTGATGGTTCATTATATATGTATGAAAAAAGATGCATAGAGAATTCTAACTTGGCATAAAAAATATGTAAAGTTTCGCTTTTATTTTTAAAGCATCAAATGCACTAATTATATATTTTTTGAACTGTAACTTAATTTAACAAACGATAAATAACTGAATTTTTGAAACAAATGTAAATGGGAAATTGTGGCGACACAAAGATATGTATTAAAAAAGATTACATCATTATTCTTCGAACTTCAAACAAATTTAGCAAATGATAAAGTCTAATTATTAAATCTGAGAAAGAAGATTAGATTTCTGAGGTGTATAAATAGTTTGTTTCCTGTAGAGCACAAATGCTGTGTGGAAGCGGTTTAAGTGACAGATTCTGTAACAAACATACTTGTATGTTATTTTAAACCTTTATATTTACTTATATATTGGTACCTACTATGTTTTTTTTTTATTTATGACTAAAATTCTATGCAAATTTACTCTTTCTGATGTGTAAGTCATGTGTGCTAAAAGTGATTATCACTAAAACTTTTAACATTAAATGAAATAAATTAGCAGAATAGCTGATCGACACTTATTGCAACTAGATAATGTAATTGGCTTTATTTAACTTGATTTATTTTTCAGATTTAAAAAGCTTTTTTTTAATTGTGACTTATACCAGCCTTATAAGTTTTGTACCTTGCTGCAAATAAATAAGGAAACTATACCACTAAAGAAAAAAAATATGTATTTTTAGTATTATTGTTTATGTGAGTGCAAATGACTTATTTGAGCTTATAGTCTAATCTAATTTAAAATAGTGTGTACAAATAAATTACAAAAATTGAAACGGGGAAAATAAGCACTTTAATTAAATTTGTAAAACTCTTTTGTAACTTCTTTTTAGAAGGTTTTCTATGTATAATTGATAACATGTATATTTTTTATTATCAATTCAATGATAACCTTCTTTTTATAATCTTAGTACCATATCTAGTCATGGCAGATTAATGGCAGAATTGAATACAACAATATTTCTAACTTATTTTTAATGCATGAATTTGATGGGACAATGTCAGGGTTTGGAGTACATAAAATGTATATAAAATTTGTCATAGAAATTGGTTTATATAAATGTTCAAATTATTTTTTACCCTTTAAGTTTATTCTCATTTTAAAAATTTTGTATTTAAATTTGATATAATACTAATATATATTTGGTTGTTATTTTTTTGGAACACACTACAGTGTAATTAGTAATATTTATTTTTTCCAAGCAATTAGTTGGTAAAAATTAGTGTTCAATGTTTTGATTTACAGTATGTATTACTGCTTCATTTTTGATTAAAGTTGAAATTTATGATTATCATGTTAAAATAGTTTTAAAAGATGTTTTTATTAATATGAAAGTTAGGTTTTATGTAAAGTTATTTTATAAGTTATCTTGATGACTTATTAACATAACTTTTACTGAACATCTAATTATCCAAATCTCTCTTTATTTAATTGCAAATAGGTTGGAAAACACAACAAAGAAGCTATATAAAGATGCGAAGAAGTATGAAGATTGCATCCTTGGTAAATTGCTAATATATTGTTATTGCTAATATATTTAGTAAAATTTTTCATAAAATTAAGATTTTTGTGTTAATGAAATTATACTAACTTCTTTAACTTTAATGATAACAAGTTTCCACTTTTTTCATAAACTTTAAGTTTAGTATATTTTTACAGGTTGAAAGTACTATTTATAACAGATCTGAGTGCAAACTACTATAAAGTTTAAAGCTCATTTTTTTTTTCACCTTTTTGTTACTTACCACGTTTTTCCACAAAGACATTTATTTATTCTACAAATTTGAAAAGAAATCAAGAATTCATAAATTTTTTCTAAAATGTCTCTGTACAAACTTTGTTATGGGCATGCTTCTGAAACATTTTTAAATATTTTTTTTTATATACTATATGAATAAATTAAGCCTTTTGTGGCCTAATATACCTAGGGTTTCTGTTTGTTTTCTGTAAAATTAAGTACAGCATATGTAAAAAATGGTTTAACCAAAGTTTTAAATCAGTAATTTGACATTTGTCCTTATGATATAATGATGTGTAAAAAATATATATATTTATGCAAAAATCATAAACAGCCATTGACTAAAATTACTTATTAATTTATAATGCTTATAATTTCTCTGAGTTCAATGCTCGTATAATCTTTTCAGATGCCAATCGCTGTGAAAAAAAGATGACGTCAGATTTGTCTAACAGCGTGATATGCCATGAAGAAGAACAACTAAGAGAACTGGTTGAGGAGTGGCATTCATATGTTTCACAAGCCAATGCATTTGATGAAGATCTGGTAATTTTTATTTGTTTTGATATTAAGCTGTTTTTACACAATGCATCTTTTTATTTTTCTAAATGGAACTGCTTTTTTTAGTCGATCAAGCCATTTGCAGACTCGGCATATTCCTTAGAAGTGGAAGCCATTTTTTTTGTGGCACCATCTACGTGCTCTCACTACCAATTTTTGCCCTCAGATTATAATGAATCTGAGCTATCTGTGTAAGTTAAAGTATGCCAAGATTTAGTTCTTCTGAGAAAACCTGCGGCAAATGTTAACTCGAGGCATCAGATTTGCCTGCCCCATAATCATATGACATTCATGCCGACGATTTTCCCATCTTGAAAATATGCTGACTCCACTGCAGCTCTAACCCTCGATCTTGGTCTTATAAGGCAGGCATATAATACCTGACAGACACTGTCTGTATTTAACAATATAATTTCTTTTAATTTTATCCAGTGCATAACAATATTTTTTAATTATGTATAATAGGATGTACAAAAAAAATTGTTATCCAATTTTATGAAAGGGATTAAATTAAGTTGTCTCTGAGGTCATATTTTCAGTTGCCACTGTTTGGAGCCGCCCATTTTACAATATTCACTCATTTTATCGTTTTTAAAATATTTTTTAAATAAGAGTTTGAGAGCTTAGTGTCAAATTTATTTCCTTTTGAGTCTTGCTAACTTAAGTATATTTCTTTCGAAATGCTAGTCTACACTCGTGGCCAACCTAACTTGGGTAATAACAAACAGTGAAAAGTCGCGGTGCAATGATACAGGGCAATAAATAAATCATCGCAGCCCAGCCTAGGAGCCCAGCTCGCCGATTCAAACGAAACAAGAAAAAAAGTTTCAATCAGCCGTCTGGTTTGGCGCCAATATCGCTTCAGTTGGCCTATTGTAAATCGTTATTACAAATATTTTCTTTGTGCATAATAAGGATCTTTTTTTAAAGCAAGGTAGCAAATATAAAAATATAATTGTTACTAATAAAAAAATACTTAAATTGTTTAAGTTCTTGATTCTAAAAAGGTTTAATTTTTTCCTGTTTCTTCAAGTTAAGTATTAATTTAATATTTTTGCTAAATTAATTTATAAATTATATAGTAAAATAAATAAATGATGGTTATGAGATGTTTTGATTTCGTTAATAATATTATATTCAATTTCATTATTTAGCTTTGAATAAAAAAAATAGAGTAAGTGGGGTGGGGTAAATTTATTAAAATACACAATTTTGATTTATAAGCTCTCAGAACAATATAATAATGGTTCAAATTTTGATGAGAAATTTATTTTAAAAAATGATGTTTCGAAATTAATACTTAAAAACAATATATCTATTTTAATTGTAACAGTGTTTTCATAATTTATTGTTTTAGCTAGAACTGTACACACTCTTTACATCCGAGGATGAAAATCAAATGTAGTAATTATTTTTGCAAAAAAATTGCAATTTTTTTTATTATAACTGTATTAGGTTATTTTTAAAGGCGAAAAATAAGAATACATCACAAACATATAATAAACATGATATTTTAACTTCTTGTTCAAAATTTTAAACCATCATTTGAGTGTAACACCACAAAAAACGTCAAATGTTTTACGTATTGTAAAGTGTGAATTCCAAACTTTTAAATTGCAATTACAAGATGAAGCAAAATCTTAAGAAAAGAGATAAAAAAAATGTACAACAAGTTTTTTAAAAAAATACTAAGAAGAAAATTGAATTGATAGTTGGAGATTTTTTTCTAGCCATTTAACATGCAAAATATTTCTGAAAACCGAGAAACTGTAAAACTATATTAACAAAACTAAAAAATTTTAATAATGTACATCACAATTTTTCACAATTCGTACAGTGCGACTTAAAAAGTTACAAACGAAATAAAAAAAAAATCCGTATGACAGTTATTGAATACTTGACTACAATTACCAACGACTTTTTCCAAAAAAAAATTAAGTTTTTAAAATCTATCTTTTGTTTAGGCAGATTGAGCAAATTATTTGATAACTTATATTTTCCATTTAAGGAAAGAATTATGAATTGCCTTCTTTCTTAAACATAAATTCATTTTCAATCGCCAATTACACAGTGAATTATGATATAATGAAAAAAAATCAGCTGCCGCTTTCATAATAAATAAATCCGATCAAGACGGCAACTATAGAATGCGAAAAAGAAACAATAATCCGTTGGCTGGAAACTCTTGTAAAGTAATATTTACATACAAAATGATCTGAATACAATTTAATTAAAATACACTTTTCATTCTGATAAAATTGCCAAATTTTCTCAGATAATATTAAAATCTGTTAGACCTTAAACGAAATTAATGTTTTAAACAAGTTTTCTGGATGGATTCGCAAATAATTTATGGAACTCTTTACATCCGCGGAAGGATCTTCTCCATAGCATATTTCTATTTACCCTACTTAGGTTGGCCAGGAGTATAGAATGAACATGGCCATCACTGTTTCCAGCCCCACAGTGAACGTTATGTATATATTAACAATAACATAAGGAAGTTTTCCACTAACTGAAACTTTGATATACTCTTTTCTTCAGTACAACCATATGTCTAATAACTTTTATGTGCCTATATTTTTTCCACTGTAATACAACATTTAGATTGTGTTTAACAATATTTTGACTGACACAGAAGAAATTTAAATGATGAAAAAAATATACATTAATATGTTTCCATTTGTGCTTAACTTTTATGTTTTTATGAGAGTTTAAAATCAAGATTTTCTGTTTTAATTTATTCCTTTTGTGTTAAACTGGTTTATGTAAACTAATTACTATAACTTTTTAAAATACATTTTTATAGGTCCTTGTGACACACAGAACAATTGTTGAACCATTAAAAAAGTAAGTCTAGAATGATGAAGTGAATTAAAAAAAATGGAAGTTTAAGGCAGCGTTTCTCTCTTGCTATTATCATGTTTAAAGTTTATTATCTCAAAATGTTTTTGCCAAATAATAATTCTTTAATGAAAGCCTTCATTAGAACACTACAAAATATATTAAATATCATACATGTTTTATCTTATGGACAGTTTTGTAGTAGATCTAAACTGGCAGTTAGCAACGGAATAGTTGATCTTAACCCTCAGGAAAATTGACCTTTGATTTGTGGAAGCTTGAAATATTTTAAAAGGAATGTTTATTGTTTTCCCTTGGTTCTTCTCACACGGTACAAGCATGAGACTCGTGTCTGGCTTGAATCAGAGTTGCCGTTAAAGAAGAACTAAGTAAGAAACCGGTTTCCTTGCACCACTTTAGGCGATGACTCGCTATTGTCCCCAAAGAGGCCTGATGCGGACGGATTCCTATGCAATGAAGGGGTTTTCCCCCCTGTACTTTTCAATCAAATTAATGTGCTGTAGACATCCTCTTAACCGTCTTAAATGGGACCAAGAGCAAATGGGTTAAGGGGAAATCCAGTTAAACCGGATAGGTGCAATACATTAAGTTTTTGATAAACATTTGATTGCATGTGTATACACTGATGATATTTGTTTTATAAATCAATACACAATTAAAGTAACTTGTCACATAATTTGGCTATTCTTTTTAAATCTGTGTCATAGGGTTGGGGATCGATAATGAAACAAGCCATTTTGTGCTAATTTTTACATTTTAAGGATAAAAATTCTGCTTATCAAAGTGGAAGTATGATTAAAAGGAGTCAGAATAAGTGGGAGTCTATTGTATATAAATGCGATTCTCAAAAAAAATAATCAATTATGGTAAAACATTTTTTTAACGTTTTTGTTTGATTTCGTTAAAAGAAACTGCACAATATATGCATTTGCAAAACCACAGAATTTTTCTATTTATTCTAAGGCGAATTTCAAGTAAATTGATTTACATTAAGTAAATTATTTATCACTAGTCAAAAGTCTAACAGGTGTTGGAAATTCACCTTAAGGGAAATTTCATATGTAGCAAGTTCATGTTAACAGGATTTGCCTGCACACTAAATACTTTTCATTTATAGATTTCAAGGTGTGTTTTCAGAAACACGAAGTGCTTTGAAAAAGCGTGACCAAGCAATGCAAGTAAGTTTAATTACGATGTTATATGTGAAGTATTTTAATCAATCCACTGTTAAAAAAATATTTGTGAACTAAAGTGTTTTTTTGTGTAAGAAATTTTTTAAATTATTAAAACTTGCCTTGAAATTGGTAGTGCCATTTTTAAAAAAAGTAGGATGTTTTTATTTAGAGCGCAGAACTGTAGATTTGTAGTGTTTAAACTTCTATGGTTCAACAAATTCAAGTTAAAATATGATAAAATGTCCTAGTTGCATATTTTGAACATCATGTCTTTAAAACTATCCCGAACTTCCTTCATACATTCAATCCCGTACACGTATTTCCTGAACTCCTAAAATTTATGTACATTTTATAATTTTAGGGCTTCATATTTTTTTGTAAAGTTAAGAAATAAAGAATGAAAATACATCAGTTCAACAAACTTTTGTGAATTAATTATTGTTTGTGATATTTAAATTGCTAGCAATTAATTTCGACATTGACTATAAAAGTGTTCTTTGCATAGTCTGTGTGATCGAAGATCAGGCCCTTTACTGTGCCAAGTTCTGTTTCAACTGAATTAACATATAACAAATTCTGAAACTTGTTACCAATTTAACTTAACCACCAAACATACTAAGAATGCCATACTATGCATCTGATAAAGTAACATTTCACAAAATACTTTTGAATTGAGTCTAAAACTTTTTTTTTATCTACCTCTAGGAATGTATGAAAGCTAGTCAGAAAATGCAAAAGTTACAAGAGAAAGAAAAAACGGGTCCTAACCTTGTGAAGTTGGAAGCTGTAAGTATAAGAACCCCAACATTTATTTTATATGTAATTAAATTCCACTTTTATCCAATTAAAAGTGGAAATAGCTTTGATCATAGTAATTATTCAGTGAAGTTAAAAACTTCTGAGGATTGAAATTCTTGAATTATGCAAAATAGTTTTTAAACATTTCAGTGATGGATATGGGCGGTTCGACCATAATTTTTAATTTCAGGTATAAAAAACTTGTGAAATTTATTTTTTCAAAATCCCTTTAAATATTTGTAAAGGTTTATAAGGGTTCTAGAATTACAAAAAAAAGTTCAGCAAGGCTCATTTGAATTTTTTTTACAAAAAATTTAGGGATAGCAGTTTAAAAAAAAAAAACGGTTTCAAAGAAACCGGTTGAAACCAGCCTTATGAAAATAACTAATTTTTAATGAAACCAAAGTCACGAATAATACGGTTAGTCTTAAAACAAGTTTCGGTTTTCCATCAATAGATCATTGTGACGGTTAGGAACGGAAGGCGAGGAAATTCACGATGTTTTCCAGTCTTTTTTGCAGCCGTGTCTCGTTCCAATGGCTACGAATCTGAAAAAGTGCGGCCGTTTTTTTTAGATCCAGGGCATGCACAGTAAAGAAAAATGACGTCATTTGGCGGTTTTTATAAACTTGACCGCCAAACTCAAATTTTTTAAATTTAAATTTAATTTTCAAACTAAATTTTACTGGAAGTAGCCTATATAGTGTCAACACACATCTACTTGTGCAATCAATAGTGATGATGAGGGTTGGTGAGCATGCAAATAAATCAATCGTCGAATATATATTAATTTTCGTTTCTACATTTATTATTGTTTGGCTAATAAACATCAAATCGAGAGTTTTAATTTTACACTTCCACTAAAAGAAAGACTTGGGAATAGCATTCATCATTTACAGAAGGTAAGTTAAACATTTTTTATTGCTATATCATTTACGATTAAATAATTAATTATGAATTTTTCGAATAATTGTGTTCTTTTTAAAAAGTTTCATTCTATCAGACAAAATTTTTTGGAAATGATCAAATTTCAAAACTTGTTTTTGTAAAAATCATTTATTTCCTTTCATAGAACAAAAAAAGATACACAACGTTTAATTTTTCTTATGTTTAAATCTCTTATAAGACTGCTCAAAAGTTATTATTTTAATTAATTTGATTATTTTTAATTTCTCTAGTAAATCTAATTTGTGTTTTATCATAGTAACAGAAAAGTGAAAAACGGGCAATTCTTGTGTTCTGTGTCGGCGGACTTCACGGACAAATAAAACGTTATTTAAGAAACTATTATTTATGAAGAATGATTTTCTTTTTTACGATATTGTAAATAAATTTTATTTAAAATTATTCATTTTATTTTTCAATTGAAACCAAATGTTACCCTTTCTCCAAACCGTCAATAACAAAATGAATAAATACTAATATAACATATATAGCATTTTCGAAGGAGAATATAAAATTGTATACCAAATACATTTTTACTCCTAAAAATAATACTTAAAATTTCATATTGTTTACATTCGGTTACCACACCTTCCTCCAAATAAAATAAATAGAAAAAATAACAGTCGCTAACATAGACAAGGCCTCATTTTCCTAAGTATTTTGGTATATCTAGTAACATCTATAGATCGATGAAATCGCTGGAAGAATTGGAGCCAAGTAAAAGCGCCAAATTAGAAAAGAAGCCAAATAGTTTTCCGCCCAGCTTTTGGCAACGACCGCGTTTTCTTAACATTGAGCGAGACACGGCTGCTTTTTTGTGATGAAACTAACTTCAGTTTTATAAAAATAGATTTTTTTACTCCTTATACTCCACTTAAACATATTTATAGAAAAAAAATTCCAATTATTTAACAAAAACAAACCTTAACCCTGGGGGATTGTAAGGAAAGTAATAAAGCCACACAGCTCATTTTACTGGGGTTTTTATCTTTTGGGCTTATTGGTGAAGTATAGCAAAAAAATGCGGCTACTAACTGAAATGTGAGTTTTCTGAAATACAGTTTTCATGATTGAAGAATCACTGTAGCTCCATCCAGTGCCTCTCTTTGCCACTTTAGTAATGAGGTCAGTAAATGTACCAAAACCCAGGGACAAAGTTAGGAGAAGAGAAATACACATTATAAATATGAAAAGCCAAAATTTTATGGAAGGAATTTGTTAAGATATAGTATTAGTTCAATTTAAAATCCAAATTAATGTCATTTTTAGCTCAAAAATGTGTTAGTTTGAGCCCTAAACTAAAAATTTACCATTCGGGACATGGGAAGGTAAGGAATTTTCTGCATTGTTTTGTGTCCTAAAATTTTTTTAGAGTTTCTTTGCTTTAAAATTTCGTTTTGCAATTATATAAGGACCCGTCTATTAGAATAATAAGAAAAAGTTGAAAAGAAATATTATTTTTTTTTTAAGTTATGCCCAAGGGACATAAAATTAAAAATTATGGTAGAATTGCCCATATACCACTCTGTACTGTTGTTGATCATTTTATTTCCATTTTTAAAGATGCTAGATATTAGTTCTACTTAAGTAGATGAGTCGTAACAACTAGATGCATAATCTGGTGAATTTACTGAATTGCCTGAAAGGAATTTAGTGAAAGGAAGCATTTACCAACTTGACTTAACCAGCAATTGACTATATGGGCTGGTGTAGGTCCATATAAGTAACTACTGCTTAAACTAGAGAATTAAGTAGGAATAACTCTAATCTGGAGGCCCGGTGGCTTAGTGGTAGTGCTTTGCATTGCCGCGCCCTCAGGTCCGGGGATTGAGGACCCGGATTGGGCGAGGTTGACTCATCCTTTAGGTGGGTCGATAAAATGGGGGCAAAGCATGCTTGGGAACTAAACACTGGGGGTTCTGTATTAGGTTGACCACTTAGCTGAAATGGCCACGGCAGGACTTGGCGCATTTATGGGCTGTTGCGTCGATGAGTTTAGTTTAGAACTGTGATCTAATATGTTGTTTAAAAGTTTTGTATTGAGTTACTATGGTGGTTATACTTTTCCCTTTTTCTCCAACTTTCCCCCTTTTTTGAACCCTTAATATACAAAACCTTGACTGTACATACAAATAAAGTTATATAAATATTGAAAGTATATTTTTTACAATTAAAATAGATTCAATGCATTTTAGGCCAAACAAAGTCTGACTACTTTAGAAGAGGATTTTAAAGCCCAGGACAAATTACTGAAATCAGAATTGCCACTGTTATATGAAGGCAGGATAGAATACTTTCAGCCTTGTCTAGAAGCTCTTATTAAAGCACAAGTAAGTATAAAAAAACTTGAATGAAACACAGTAAAGTCTAATTTGCAGTCTAAACTAATTAGCATGAAAATTGGATTTACATTAAATATTTTTGAAATAATGATTAACACTTCCCTAAATGTGAAATAAAGGTGAACTTAAAATCTTTTGCATACTCTTCTGTCCATCATTCCATCTACTGTCAGTCAATCATCAGGTTTCCACAAAGTTATCCATATAATTTATATTGGAAAATAAAAGATTAGAATCAAGTAAAAAAATATAGCTTGGATAATTATTCGATAACTACAGAATTTTATAATAAAATTAATTCAGCTTCTCCTGATTTAAGGGCAAATGATTCTGGGGCGAGTCACCAACCAAATATATTCTAAGCCACATTTCTCTGGCTGTATTGAATATTTGTACAAAATTTTTTTATATGATCAATGTAGGTGATTAACAGGTCTCTATAATCCCACCTTTTGAAATTGGTTTGAATATTTTTTCTAATTTTCAATAAATAAATTAACAGCAAAACATTAGAACCAATTTCGAAAAGTGGGATTATAGAGACCTGTTAATCACCTACATTGATCATATAAAAAATACTGTTAGTAAAAATATTCAATACAGCAGGAGAAATGTAGCTTAGAAAATGTTTTCTCCATTTTATTAATGCAAAGGCTCTTTGGTTTGGAGACCTGCAGTCAATCGGGCTCATTCACCCTAAATTTTAATAGCCATTGATATCCTTTTCAGCACTTGCATTACGAAATGCTCTGTGGCTAAAATTTTATTAAAAAAAAATCTTTTGTTACAACTTAAAATCTGTTATCTTTCATTGTTTTCACAGGTGGAACACAGCGGAAATTGTGCAAGTTTATTTCCGGAAACTGTTCCAAGTTTGAACTCTTTCACTACATCCGAGATAGAAATGAGGGAACACCAGAACCAAAGATTGGCTCAGATCCATGCATTATCGATTGTTGGTGACAAATAAGGTCATAAAATGTATAAATTTTTGAAGTATTAAAAAACTTAACTGTAACTTGTATTATCTTTTTGTCTGACATCTTTTTTCTTTTTACATGTTTTTTTAAACTATTCACTGGTGCAATGTAAAAGAAAATCATGACCGTTAACACAAAATATTTCGGTGCTCCCTTCAATTTCGCGTTATCAGGGGTCAACTGTATTAATTTAACCCTCTCATTACTAAAAATCTACGAGCTTTAAAAATCGCGTGTCCTCGGAGCACTGAACTATTTTCATCTCAAATATCGAGAATGGACTCGTCCAAAATTTCAATGGGGCTGCCGAAGTCAGTCCCTATTCACCGAAACCCCTTTCGGGTGTCAACTGGCCACCGGAGAGGGTCTGTTCAAGAAGACTAATGACTTGTTGGGCTGGGAGTGGCGACACACCTGTGTTGTTTGCACTTCACTCTTTGGATTGTGTCCCCTTACATTGGTATTCACACTCGACACTTAAAAACACTGTAGTATTTTTATTTCCATTGAACTCCACTGCAAATATTAATTTGTAAATTAATGTGTTTACGTCTTCAGAATAAGTTATAAGATATATCAATGTGCATATGAATGGAAAATAATAGTATTTAATTCATTATGTGTATTCATAAATTTAGTGTTATTACTCTGAGTAAAAAAAGGGTACTTTTTGTGAAACAAACTTGTTCTTTTTTAAATCAGAGCATAGATTTTTTAAATTAATTTTTGTTTGCTTTCTGTTGTAATTTTTTCAATCGGTATCTGTGATATTTAATTAGAAATCACTCGGTCAAATTTCTTATAGCATTTTAGAAATGTTTAGTTTATATTTTTATCGAAACTATTTCATTCTTCCTTGATCCGGTCGGATACTAGTGCTAACTGGACATATACTGGGGCATTTCATCCTATATAAGAATAACTTGTGCAAAATTATATTTTGTTTTAGTACATTTTCTTTATTATGTTAATGACGAATTTTTCGGGGGAGAAATCTTCAAGTATATTATATTATTCTGCAATAATATTATTAAATTAATTGTTAGTTTTTTATTGTGATTTATTATAATATAGTATTATATTTTTATTATCAGATTAAGAACTTACGACATTTTCATGATTAGATCTATTGCATTTTCTAAACTCATATTTTTAGTTCTCTAAATTTAACAGTGAAAAGGTTCTTTAAACTAGAAAAACGTTTGAATTTTTTGATAGGTAGTTTTAAGAATTTAAAAAAAAATCTTTGAAAGTACCTGCTATTTAAATTAATTTAATTTTGCAACAATCATACATTTTTAATTTTTTTCTGTATAAATTGCAATCAATATACATTTCACGTTACTAAAATAAGATAAAAAACAATTAAGTTTGTGGAAGTCATTGTCACTTATAACCGCTTCCACATAATGTTTCCTTGTGTACGTTACATTAAATAATTAGGTGATGAATAAGATTTTTAAGCCATATCTATAAATTCAACCATACTTGGAACGGTACTACAACATTATCAATCCATTTATATTCTAAAAAAAAAACCTAAGCAATTTTTAATTGTTCTATATCGTGTAGCTTTAATTCAAACTAGCCTAAATCAACCTTAATTGTTTTATGTTACGTAATTAAAACAGAAATTAATAATATTCAAAATTAAAAGTGAATGATAAATAATATCTGCACAACATTTTTCGAATTAAAAAAGTATATTGATATAATTAAAAATATTACTAATAAAACAATAAGTAAACAATAAAAATTCTTTTACTTCTTAATCAACAAATTTAGTTCAGTAATCTAAAAATAATTAATCATTTTATTTTAATTATGGTTGTAATAAAAATATGTGCAGTACACATTTAAATGTTTTTTTTATTAATAATTACACAACCTGGTAAATGCATAATGTTACAAAACATAATTTCTTGCCTTCACACCACATGCCAAATCAAGGCCCCCGATAGAAATAGCTAACTTCCCACATTCCTTCCAACGAAGCGTGACAAACCTTCCCTTTTGTACTCGAAGTACACAAAGAGCCCTAAGTCTCTGTCAGAGGCAAGCGAAGGGGAGTGAACCCTTCAATTATCAACAGGGAGGTCTGTTTCCCAACTACCTGACACCCCTGGATTTCGCAAAAGCGCCCGACTCAGTAACCAAGTGCAAAAGTGATCTCGGGCGGGTTAGTAACCACAGGGTTAACAAATCTGTCAATATAAAAATCAATAGCAGTATCCCTTGAAAACTTCATAATAGCAGAAAAAACCTAGTTAATAAACTAGTAATTCACGGCTGCCACTGGTTAATATCATTGAAAATATCTCCTTTAATAGCCTTAGATGCTAAAAATAGCAGCCAAAATAGTAAAACTATCGATTGTTGGTGACAACTAAGGTCATAAAATGTATAAATTTTGAAGTATTAATTAACAAACCTAACTGTAACTTGTATTCTCTTTTCCTCTAGGAAGAAAGAAGAGGTTGAAAACTTCCCCTTCTTTCTTTTTCAATGTTAAGTCTGTGGGGCAATTGTTTAAGGGGGACCGCAGCCTCCATTGAAGCCCATGTTAAAACGGTCATTTGTATCTACCTTTTTTTCTCAGGAACTATTAACTTATTGGATTGATTCACAATTTTACACTTTTTAAAGTGCAAATACTTTTACTTAGATGAACATATGCTTTTGGAAACAAAAAATAATTTATGGCATTTCGAAACTTTCACATTTTCATTATTATTCAAAAATTGTACAATTAGTTTTGTAATTAGTATATTTTTGTCATTTAAATTTTTATAAATTAAATGTTAAATTTACACTTACCTCCTTTTATAATAAAATTTAATATTAGAAGCTTATAGTTTAATTTCTGTACAACAAATCCAGTGATTTAAATTATCTAATTAGTTACATTTTAAATAAAAAACATAGGATAACTTAATTTCAATTAAAAATACATTTTAATTGAAAATTATATAAAATTGAACCCCCCCACCCAGAATTTTTTTCTAGCTGCGCCCCAGGGCCTGTTGCTAATAACCTCATGTGATGTTAATTCAACAAATACTGAAAGATTTTAACCAATATTTCCATAAAAACTTTGTTATGGAAAAAACCTATTCACACTTCGTTTGCTAAAAAAATTTACTCAATGTTTAGTCTAAAGCCTAACCTAACAAGATTTCCAAGAAAGTTTTCAGAATATTTTGTATTCCTAATTAAAAAACTTTATGCATATGAAAATTTTGGGTGCCAATGACACCAAATTAGATGTACATAGAAGAATCAATGTTTACTGGCTCAAACCAAGAGGATTTTACCAGAAAAAAAGCTAAAAACTTGGTTTCTTCGAAATTTCTTATTCCAAATTATTTCTTGTTGCAGAAAATTAAGGTTATGTCCTCAACACAACATCTTCAGAATCAAACCCCCCTAAACATATGGCTTGAACTGAAAAACTTGGTTAGCTTTTGTTAAAAACAAATTCGGAACCTTGGAGATAGGTGAAAAACTTTCACTGTTACCAGTTTTATTTCTAAACTTAAACTACTCTATTGCTAGTTTCCATACTTCAAAAAGTTAAACTCTCAACAATCCAACACAAAAAATTATTTTTCGCCACTATTACATGAGTTCAGCTGAGACTACAAATCGGCTTTCACTATACCTTGTCTATTTACTATGCGAGCCTCGAAAAGACTTTCTTCACCCATCCCTTCGCTTGGTTTCCTAGGAAACGGGGGGAGCATCGCTTTTCTAAACCTAACCCATTTGAGGTTCTGTCGTGGAGGTAACCAATCCGAACAGTTCAAACCCAAGAAGGGTGGGGAAAAAACACGCTCACGCCGTTTCGAAGAAAACCACATGTAGGGATGGGGGAGGAAAAGATTTTGAGGCTCGCATACTAGATAGACCTACTATAGCAAAATATTGGTAAACCAACAGACAAATTTATGGTATAAAAACTTATTCAACCATAACTGGTACTACAAGTAAACCCTTCGGTTGTTAAAAGATAAGAAAAAATAAGTATGCGTAAAAAAAATATAACAAGACACAACATTCTTTGAAACATTTATTTCAATGAACTGTACACGATGCAAGATAAAGCCTAAAACTGGATCATTTGTCCCTGAAAGAAAGAAAGACCATTTTAGATTTAATACAAACAAATAAAATGCCAGTTGCAACAAACCCTAATATTACGAAATACTCAAAAATTGAATTGAACCATTGCAACAAATCTTAACCAGCCGAGGGATAGACATAAAATCCGTCACCCGATTGGCAGGATTTTTCAGCAACACGAATATTTAAAAAATTACAATTGAATAATTTGATTAAATTTTATAATTTAAGGCATGGATGGAGAAGCCATTTCTAACAGAGCTTTTCTCTTGGAGGCTTAAATTTACCTATAAAACAGTTTGGATACATTTAGCTGATAATTGTGAACCTACCTTTCTCTTTCGGTCTCCACCGATTTCAAAGTGTTTGCATCGCTTAATGGGAAGCTGTTTCCTGTACTTGCATTCAGAGCACTCCATTCTCAAGGTGATCTTCTTGGTGGTCTTGGCCTAGAAAACAAGCATCTAGATGTAAGACAAGTAGTCATGCAATAAAACAACGAAATGTTTAACACAATGGAAACCTAAAATTTAAATAAACAAATTATTTTTTTTCAAAAATGGCAGGAAATAAGGTGTTCCAAGGTAGCTAGTGTTATGAACTATGTAAACAGTAACATTCAATGAACATGTAGCAATTTTTGGCTTAAGATATAGCTCCAGACAAATTAGTCGCCAATCCCGCCAAATTAAGTTTCGGACAAAAAAAAGGCGAAATCACAATAACCTGAACCAAGCTTATAAACCATATTAAATCTTAAAATAGTTTCTCACATTGTTGACGATAAAATTTTTTTGGCAAAATATTGCTTAGGCAGTTTCAAGTCGGTCATTTTTTTTTTTAGCTAATGACTTTTTCTGTTGTTTTTTACAGACTTAAAAGCACTATGAAGCATACAAAAAACCAGATAACATTTCATTCATCTTGAATCACATTACTCCACGGGAAACTTAAAATTTGCTATAAATACTATTGGCCCACAGTAGAAAAATCATTAATGTCAAGTGCACAAAGCAAGTGTAACTAGTTATACCTTTATAGTTGCAAATAAAATTTAAAACAACTTTGAATAACTAACTAAAAGTACAACTTCAAAATATGAAAGATTAAAATTTATGTTCAGCCTATACCATGCAAAGCTAAAATTAAGAGCCTCGCTTTGGAAGGCCGGTTTCTTTACTTTCTTTTGTCAAGTGAAATGGCAAATTTAACATAACACTTAAAGATAAGAAAGATAATTAACTTTCATTATTGCTATGTTCATTAATTTATAACCTTGCAAAAAAAATAGTTTACTTTGCTTACAGTATAATATATTTAGTTAAAGTAAAAATGTGCATAGTATTAAAAATCAACATTGTAGGTCAAATTCATACAAAATTATTTATAAAACAATTCTAATTGAAACAACCACATTTAATTTACTTTCTCTTGTCAAGTGAATTGCAATAGAACAAGACACTAAAAGATAAGAAAGAAAACTTTAACATTTAAGGTTATGTATAAACAATTAATAATTCACACACATTGAGGGGCAGAAATTAACTAAGTTCAACTCGTACCTTTTTCCTGAAAATAGGCTTGGTCTGACCTCCGTAACCTTTTTGTTTTCGGTCGTACCTCCTCTTTCCTGAAATAAAATTTATCATATAATAAAGGAATATTCTGTTAAATGTCAAAAAAGTAACATACAATGATTTCAAATTTTCTTGATCAATGTGATTCATTATACAATGGAGGTTTAGAAACCTAATACAGTACTTAGATTTTTAATGGCTAAAATAAGACATATTAAAAACATAAAAAGTGGAAGCTTTCAAAAAGGCTGTTCATCGTACACATTTACAGCCCAAACAGAAAACGTTAGACCAGGGCTGTATTGGGGGGGTATCCCTGTGGGTTTTTTGTTGAAAAAATAGAGTATACTCCGCGATTATTATCCAAATTAGCGTATACCCAATAATTTTTTAATGAGTTTGACAATATTTTAGTTTTCAAAAATAATAAATTCAACCAAACCAAATGGAGGTTAAAAGACTGTAGTTATATTGAAGAGGGGCATGCAATCCAAGGCTTGCGAGATTTCACTGAAAATCCAAAATCTGTGCAAGACCACCTAAAACCTCTGCTAATGACAATATCAACCTTGCCCTGCTCAACAGCAGAGTGTGAACGGGGCTTCAGCTTAATGAACATCATAATAACTGATTTGAGGGCATCTTTACTGATTTCTAATGTTTCAGGTTTAATGTTCATTAATGCTAATGGACCACCAGTTGATCTGTATGTACCAAAGATAACGCAAGATCGGTTGGTAAACTATTGGGTAGCGACTGATGTCCAATCAAAAGCAGTACGAGGGAGAGAGGAAAAGAAATCTTGCTCTGTTTGGATATTTTTTTGGAAAAATAAATAATTTGCTTATTGTCCACATTTTCTATGTAAGTTACCTTTCCTTTTAATTAGTTAAGAGCAAGATTTAAAAGATAAGTTTATTTTTATGTGCAGCTTAAACCAAGTTTTTTTCGACATCTTGAATTACAGTTTGCATATTTGTAAATTTAATACCAAGTACAAGCACCAACACATATTAAGAGTATACCCTCTGCAAATTTTACGAATACACTGCGTTAGACAATGTGTACGGTAAAAAATGCAGCGAATTGAAACTAGTGATCATTGAAAATCTCAGACAAACTATATCATAAGAAGTTACTTCGATTTTATTGTTGTAAACTGGTGCATGGTAAATTTTCCAAAGTGCCATCGTGACTAATCAAAAACACTGATACAATCTTATTGAAATGCAATTAGAAATTAAAAATGTTTGAGTTAAAAAAAATTCCCATTTAAATTATAATAAGTTTTTTCTATTAAACAAAGCGTTCATGGGTATTTAGATGTTTAAAGGCTAATCAACCGTTTCCCCCCCCCCCCCAAGTTAACATTGCCAGCCAATGACAATTTTTGTTTAACAATCTGAGCTAATGCGTCGATCTACTCCTATCCCTTACTAGAACTGAGGTGTACACAACTATGAACAATTTAAGTTGAAGCCAATTCAATTAGTTGAACCTATCAAACTAAGTAAAAATATACAAAAGCTAAATAGAATAGGCCAAGCTAGCTACTGAGAAAAATTACAAAATATAAGCGCAAAGAAAAATTAAGAAAACGTCAAACGACTGAAAAGTAAATTTATACCTTGGGCCCAGACGGAATCCTTGCCTTTCTTGTACTGGGTTACTTTATGTAATGTGTGCTTCTTGCATTTGCCTTTGCAAAAGGTTCTTCGTTGTTTGGGTACGTTAACCTATGAAGAAATAGTAAAAAATATTAGAATCCATTATATCTTAATTTCTGTAACTGCTGCTGCAGAGGATACTGACAACTTTATAGGTTTATTATATTAAAAAATTGTGCTTACAGATTAATATGATCAAACTTCTGATTTCATAAGATTACAAATTATTGGTGAAATATTTAAAATAGTATAGTTTTTAAATCATGCGTAGTATGTTTACTCCGATGCGGTAAATCACGAATAACTCAATTCATTGATAAAAAAAACTTACTGGTTAATACAAATGAAATGTTTGGATATAAAGTAATCAGGGGCAATAATTATACCATTAAAAACAGAGTATTATTTACAGAAATAAGGGTTCAACACTGGTTGAACCCTTATTTCTGTAAATAATGATTAAGTACATTACTTCTTAACGATACAAGACTTAGCAAGACCAGGAAAAATTTAATTGGCACTACATCTATAAAAAAGTTGATTTTAATTCTATTTATGACCCACGCAATAACGTTAGAAAAAGATTAAAGAAATCAATTCTAGAAGCAGGCAGTACACTTTGTTAAGGCTGCATTGCACGTGTCATAGTTATACACAGAGTTCAGATAATTACATTGAATCAAAAATAGCAATCAAAACAAGTAATTCATATAGTTAATGCAATTTTAAATTTAAAGGAATACAAACCATTTTTGAAGTTTTATTAATTATTTAAATAAAATAATTTACAAGACCACTAGCCCTAAATTATTCCAGCACACTTTAAGACAAGATTACGATGATGCCAACTTTAAACATAAAATTTATAATTGAAATGAGCATTACTGTGAGGCCTACTAAATGCACATTTGTAATTTTATAAATTTAAATCAAATTTATGATAAATTCACTATATAAACTATTTAAATAATATATTTGATATTAAAAAATTGGAATTGATCTCTATTTTGTAAATTTATGAAGTATCGCGACTCAGAAGTTCGAAACCAGAAAGAAAAAGAGTTACAAATTTGAAAGCTGATTTGAAATTTTTTAAGAAATCGTTTGCAAATATGTTTCGGAATTCTTTATCATTTAAAATCTATTTCAAAGTCGTTAATCAAAAAATATGTCAACACTTCGCACAATATGTATCAATTTTCGAATACTTTTAAAATTATTTGTTGACCTGGTAAGTTTTTCTCCGGAAAAGAAAAAGATTTTTTAAATGTAGTTTTCATTTGTTCTTTTACGATGATTTATTTCTCCCTTCTATAGGTTCGTCATACAAATACTTTTTAAAAAAAGTAGTCTATAATGATTGAAAAGAACGAATTGGTGATGTACAAAGAACTTTTCAGTACTATATAAATTTTGTTTTTAATTTTCGTTTTTGTTATGCTTAAACTTATTTTATAACCTTAATGTATGAACTTTTTTTATTATTCCTATCAACCAATATAACTTAAATATTTATTTGTTGTACAGATAATGTTTTTACAACTTCAAAGGATTAAAATAATTTGAAACTAAAATTTGTAGTTGTTCAAAAGAAAAAACCTACCCGGAAGCCTTCTTACTACATATTTGATTAAATTAATAGATTTTATAAATTTAATTAGTATTTATATTTTAAACATTGTGACAATAAATTTATAAAAAAAAATATCGTGAACATTTTTTGTACACTGTTAACAATTTACTTAAGAACCTTCAAAATAGACTGCTAGATATATTTTTAACTTTTTAAATTTCAATTTCAGAAAATATCACTCCACAAATTACAGAGGCCCACTACACCACTACCATAAAAATATACCAGCTGAATTTTGTGGTCATCACCTTCTATTTACTCTGTTTAGCTGTTGTTATAACAGTTACTTGCATATTAAAAGGTTCATTGTCTTGCTTATTTTAATTATAATGTTTCACATAAATATTTATGTCATAGCCTATACATAACTAAATTTTATAGCATTTATATTTGAATAGATAATCTATTTTAAAAAAGTGATAATCTATTTTAAAAAAGTAAACTTGTTTTCACTGCATGATATTTAAATTTTTGATCCAGTTATAAATTTTAAAAACTAAATTGCCATGTAAATGGTTTTTCCACA
Organism: Oedothorax gibbosus; assembly: GCA_019343175.1. Lineage (NCBI taxonomy): Eukaryota > Metazoa > Arthropoda > Arachnida > Araneae > Linyphiidae > Oedothorax > Oedothorax gibbosus. Next base: position 52,315 of record JAFNEN010000843.1, read on the forward strand.
TCTCTCCAAATTAACAAAAATTTATAAATTTTCAAAAATTAAATGTACTGCTGAAAAAATTGACAGACTGTTAATATATTTATATGTTTGTATCTCTCAAATGATTAATAGATTAAAAAAACCCACAGAATTAAATTTCGGGTATATTGTTTATACATGTTGCATGTTGTAAAATTGGCTATATTGAAACATTTTATTAAATAACAATTTAAATAACAATTTAAATTTATGAAACTTATTTTTAATAAAATAAAACTCCATCTCCAAATTATATAGTTACTACTTAATCACTATTATAGCTTACCTGCTTTTACTTAACTGTTATTGCTCTATTTAAATCCCCAAAAAATTGCAACAGCAGGAGATAACTTTTTTAACCTTTGAAACTAAATAGATTTTTTTTTAAATTGCTGAATATTTACTGAAATCTAGAGCTCATGATTTACTCTTTACATTCATGCTTAGACTAGTATAAAAAATTTTAATAATTAATGTTCAAAATATAATATAAGTCGTCTTTCCCTTTCTTATAAAAGATTTTCACGTCTAAATACAAATGGCATATTAATTTATAAAAAACGCTGTTGCTTGTAGTATATATTTTATATATTTATGGAATTTTATCTAAAGTAATGTTTTTGCAACTATTTAAAGGGAGGAAAGTTAGAATTTTAAAGCCTCCGGATCCTATTGTATGTTATTTGTGCAAAGTATGTATTTAAAAAGTAATTTTATTTAAAACTCCTCATGTCAACTTCTATTGTTTATATAACAAGATAGCTATTTATTTTGTGACAAAAAAAAAACATTTTTTAAACTACAAGTCACATTTGAAGACTAATTGTATTATAATATTTTCCCAGATAGTTTCTTAAACCCAAGTTTGTTATTTTTTAAAAACCCAAACAAAACTATTGTAAATTTAAAAAAAAATCATAATAATTTTTAAATATTTTTCAAATTTTTAATATGTATTTTTAAGCCAAATTTCCAAAAATTAATTTTGATATCCTGAATTTAAATCCGAATAAGTATTAATTTTATTTATTGTTTTATTTAATGGTTTTCAAATGCAATGAATCAATTTTTCATAACTCATCAACACTTTTTCTAGACATCTTATAAAGATGAGCATTTTCAACTATGCAAGTCGCTGATTGAAAAAGAGGACTATGATGTCAATTATACAGGAGCAGATATGAAACTTTCTCCATTTTTAGTGAGACATTTTAAACTGTATTACTTAGAAAAACAAGAAATTACTAATTTTGAAAATAAATGTCTTTGTTTCATGTTGGTTTCTACTTTAGAAATATTTATTTATGCTCATATTTTAAATTATTATAAATTGTAGCATTAATCTGTGGCTATTTTGGAAGCTTTAGAAACTTTGAGGTTATGCATGTTTTATTTTAGCATCAATCAAACCAATATTAAGTGCAAACAAACTGGAGCATTTTAAAATGAATAACTTTTTAATCTTTAGAAAAATACATATTTCTACAAATATAAATTTACTTATTTCTACTTCCTATTAATTTCCAATTTATGTTTTGTTTTGATAAGGAAACTAGAGCAGATTTATTTTAAATTTATTTTCCTTTCAGTGTGCTTGCTTATCTGGTAACATTGAATTAATATCTTTCATGCTAAAAAGAGGTACTTTATATTTTAAAAAATATTCAGTCGAACCCTGTTAACGTGAACTCGAAGGGAGCGCCAAAATATTTCGTGTTAATCGAATTTCATGTTAACCGTCCCTAATTTTTTTTACATTTTTCCGGTGAATAGTTTATTTGGAGTAGTACATACTATGGAAAAATTGGGAATTTTTTTTATAGAACAGCAATTAAGAACAATGCATAGTTAGTGAAGTATTATTATGCCATAGAAAATGAAAAAATTGAACATTCCAACACATGTTAATGAAGTAGGTAGCCTTAAAATTGCAGCAAGGTAACTTATGGTGTAGATTTCTTCTGTTTTGAGAAAAAAAGTCTACTATTGATTTTTGCTTTAAATTACTAATTTAACACTTTTGCTGCTTTCGATTCATTTTGAATGAAAATCATTAAGTTGAAATGCGAACCACTTCTCATTTCATATGATCTTTAGCTTTGACTTATGTAGAGGAACACATCTGCTTTTTATAACGTAATGGATCATCCTACACTTTTTGCCTCTTTCATTGTATTAAAACTGACAAATCATGGGAGATCTCGCGATTTTCTCAAAAGTAGAAGACAATTTATTTTTATAATGTTCGTTGCCATTTTTTTAGTGTTTTGTTTCATTTGTTCTTCAAAACTTTGAATTACTAAGGAATTATAAGGGAAAAAAGACAAATTCTGAATTTTTTTGTTCAGGTTAATCGGGACTTTGCTTGAAGCTATTTCAATTTAAGGTATTTTTTTAGTATCAGATCAAATCTTTATAGGCCAGGAAATTGCTTTCAGATCATCTTAAGCAAAATTTTGTGCTGAGCGAGTTCGCGTTAACAAGGTTTGACTGTATTAAGTGTGTTTTATTACTGTAATAGTTAGAATAGATGGAGAATAGAATAGATCACAAACTATTTTGTAATGACATAGGTCAGTTTTGGTAGACAAAAATGCTACATTAGATTAATACTGTTTTTTAAAAGTTTTTTTTTTACAATGTTGAAAATAATTTTTATTATTATTATTTGGCTTTAGTTTGCTTTTGAAATTTATAAATATCCAATTTGAAGCACTATTTTTTAAGTCCTTACCTACTGAAACCTGCTTTTTAATGTGATTAAATTAAATTGTCATATATTCAAATGGTCTTTTTCATGTTTTTTTACATACTTTTTAGTACTTTAGATATATTTTAACTTTTCCCACAGCATGGATAGTTATTTTTCTACTTACGGGAATAAATAGGTTTTTGAAAGTAATTTAGTTGGTTTGAACATTTTTGAATATGATGATATAATTTAGGTTAGGTTTGAATGCTTTCAAGTTTCAGCTGTCTATTTTTTAGCCTTTGCGAAGAAATTAACTCAACTAATTCCTCCTTGTAATTTAGAACCATTGTGAAGTAAACAAACATTTTTTAGCAATAGGCAATTTACAAAAAAATATTAGTAAAGAAATTACAAAAGAATTTGTTTGATGAAAAGTTGTCTAACGATATTGCAGAGTTTACTAGCATCATTTCATTTACTTATTTTAATCCAACTGCTCTCTGACCCTAAAAACCATACTATATTTCAGGCTTCATCTTGTTTTCAATATTAAATTATTTCTTATTCTCCAGGTGTCAACGTTAATATTCTTTCATGTGACAACGATTCACCATTCTATCTAGCTTGTACTAGCATAACTCCCAAACAATCTGATTTTAAGGTTTTGGACATGCTTTTGGCTGCAGGTAACTTTAAAAAATAGTCTTGTTTTGATTAATGTTTTATAATAATAATTATTTGAAGGCTACTATAGAATAACAGTAAATAAACTTTGTTTGTATTTGTAAAAATATTTTTTAGTTTATTTTATAAACACTTCCTTCAGTACTTTATTATTTAAACATTTATTTAATTAAAAAACATAAAAAAGTTGTGTTCCATTCTTTTTAATTTAATTCCATTAAATTTTTGGTTGGATTATATAAGCACCATTTAAATAGGACAAGTTGTATAACAAGTTTATGTTCAGCTCTAAGGCTGAACATAACTTTGTTATGCAATAATATGTGAAGTTCAACCAGTACCAAAATGTACTAATTTTGCTGTAGTTTCGTTTTATGAAAACTTTATTTTAAAAGATTTTTACATAAATTTATTATACAATTTGTAAAGTTGAACAAGAACCAAAATTTGCAAAATTTTGCTGTAGTTACATTATATAAAAACCTTATTTTATTTATGTATAGTTATGTTTATTGATTTTATTTTTAGGTTCTGATATCAATGAGCGTAATAATAACGGATTTACAGCCTTGCATCTTGCAAGTGCAAGGGGACAAAAATTTCTTGTGGAGTATCTGATAGAAAATGGTCGGGTTTTATTTTGTGTTTGAGGTTTCTCAATCTAAAAAAAAATTATCTGTCTTAATAACTGAATAAACAGGAAAATACTATGTCTTAGATGATCCTAGAACATACCATTTTCATGAAGAACTTCTTCCACAATAACATTACTAAGCAATTCTATAAATATTTTAATAAATGTTTGATCCCAACAACTAGAACAACATTTCGTAGATATTTAATGTTGTAACGTACCTTCTTTACAATAATTTTACTTGTTTTTTCGACAAATATTTTACCCCTTAAAATTGCATTTACTGTATGCAAATTAAACTATGGTAATTTATTTTGAAATAATAATTGCAATAATGAAAATATAATGCATAATACCAATTTTAAAACTAATTTATTAAAATTTCATAGTTTAAAATTGTATCATTCCATTAGCATTTTTAGCTTAAATGTTTTATTGAACTATCATAAAAGAAATAACGTAACATATGATTATATCGGACAAGATTATATTAATAGCATAACGTAAGATATAAGTTTTTTACACTAGAAATTTCTATGTATTTTTTTATTAAATGTCCAAGCTTAAATTACTATTGTTGTCGACTTGTCAATGTTACCAAGATTCATTCAGTACTTCTACAACTCTAACAATGAAATTAGAATTTTAAAATTATTCGCATGTTTTTATAGTAAGTTTAATAGAAAGTTTTATCAGGTGCTGATCCAGATATTCCTACATTTAATGCTGTTTTACCTCATCATCTTGCTTTGACCTCAGGTAAATTAGGTTATGATTATCATGATTTTATTTATATGACAAAAATCATAAATGGTATTTACATGGTGTGGGAAGGGCTATGTGAACCCTACCTATACCCATTTAATCTTTTTACTCCAGAGGTACACATATGTGGACCTTTGTAGAATTCAGTATACAACTTCATTTTATACTAACTTTCCTATTTTAAACTAGAATGTTTCACCTTTTCAAATTTACTAATACCATAGCGCAGCGGTTTCCAACCGGGGGGGGGGGGGGGGGGCGAACGCCCCCAAGTGGGCGATTTGTGTTATCAAGGGGGCAAAAAATACTTGAGGAGCGATCAGGGGGCGATGAGTATTCAAAGGGAGAAAAATAAAATAATGTTGTATGTACAGGGTTCCCACGGTCCTTAAAAGTACTTGAATTTAATTTGATTAACTCGGGGCCCCGGAAAGTACTTGAAAAATGCGTGAAGTCCTTGAAAAGTACTTGATTTTTTTTTTCTCCTCAGGTGCGGATTCCTATAGAAACAAAACCCTTTTTTAATCCCATTTTGGCTGATCCTGAGATCGATGCAGAACCATTGAGATATTGTGACCCATATATATATGGGGGGGGGGGGGAGCTAAGATCAAACGCGGCGTCGATGTTTGGTTGACCTACCCGTCTTGAACTATAAAAATAACGGAATCTACTGCCAATTCGCCGCAAATAAGCGAGCAAAAATTACGAGGCATCAAGGTTTGGTTCACTGATCCTTGAACTATAAAAATAAGACTCTACTGCGATATCGCCGAAAATTAAACACAAATTATGAGGCGTCGAAGTTTGATTAACAGGTCCGTTTGAACTAAAACTATAAAAATAACGAGTCGCTACTACTACTGCGATTTCGCTGCGAACTATAGTAAATATTACGATTCGTTGAAGTCTGGTTCAGCGATCCGTCTTGAACCAAAACTGTATTATAAAAATAACTTGACATTATTTCTCTTATAAGAATCGGTAAATATTTAAAATGCGATAATCGTAACAAGTCTCTGAAAAAATCTCAGTTACGATCTCATTTAATTTGTGTTCAAAATTTTCTTTTTTCTTAAAACAACACACACATCGGCTTCCATCGGTATACCGATATTTTTCAAAGCCGATGAACCGTTTTCTCGGGTTCGATGGCTAATTAACTTCGGGTCCGATGGCTAGTTATTAAACAATAGGTGCATTCTTGCAACCAGAGACCGATTTAAGCGGTATCAAATCGCAATTTGCGATGCAAATTCACTGAAACAGCGATAAAAATAGTCCACCGATTCGCTAAATCTGCGATGCTTTTTTTTTAAACGATTGTCTATTTTTTCTTCTACCGTAATTTTTGTAAAACTAAATTTAAATTTTAATAAATAATAAGTTCACATAACAGATTCTAATAATAAAAATATTAAAATTTAATTAAAATGTGAAGATGAATTAAGATTGGATTACACAAGTTTTCTTTTAATCTCGGCCAGCCAGTGCAATCTCCCATTAGAAGAGTGGTCCAATAATGCTTCCTGATTTACTTATTTAGCTGCCTAGTAATTTTCACGAAATCCGCCAATGACGTCACACTGCATCAGAATGATTGACAGTTCTCTGGCTTTGCGTGATCAGAAGAGTGTCTCGGTTTATTTTTGTAGCTCCGGTTCCGGCCAAGTCGGACCAACCAGAATATTTTCTTCTGATCAAGTGTCCAACTCACAGTCGTGAGTCGTGATTACATGAACACCTTGAATGAATTTTTTTGTTTTGTTTATGGTTTGTTATGGTTTCTACTTTGGCCTTTACTGGGGTTTCTGATTTTAGATCATTTTTAGTTTTAAAAAAATGCAGTGTCAGCGCATATACATCCTTTATATATTTAGGTTTCGAGTCCTTGAACTTTTTTTGGAAAAGTGCTTCAATATTTTTTTTTGTAACTTTGTATGAACCATGTTAATAAGAACATGTATTGAAAGACCAAAAGTTGGGGATTTCAATCCCAAAGAGGCAGTCAAGAATTTTTTTTGCCAAACCCGGCACCTAGATTTTCTTTATGGAGCTGCCAACGACTTTTTTAAAAACTTTTTGTCCTGTGTTGCTAGTAATAATAAATTATTAAGTCCTTGAAAAAAAAATAAAGGTCCTTGAAAAAGATATAAAGGTCCTTGAATTTTTTTTAAGTGAAGGAGTGGGAACCCTGATGTACCTTTGTACAGTAAAACCATTCTCCAACCATAACCAAACCAGCCAATTTTTACTTTAAACTCTCTTACATTTTCTAGAAACCAGTAAAAATATATGTTAATTAGTTCACTTTTGTTCTTTAAAAATGTGTGTTTTATGTTTTTTCTATTTTATTTAAAATTAACTGGATAAAGCTTCTTTGGTTGTTTTTATAAACGGTAGTAATTGTTATAAAACTGTTTTATAGTTACACTTTAACTCAAATTATGATTAGACATAACATGAAAATTAAAAGGGGGCGATGGATGTTAATCAATCTAAAATACGAGGCGATGGTCCAGAAAAGGTTGGGAACCACTGCCACAGCGGATACACCTGCTGACAAGTATCAGGCGTTTAATATATATATATGGTTTTGGAGGTCTTGCAAAAAAGTTTTTCTATCAGTAAATTTGTTAGAAATTTTGCATTGAAAAAAGGGTTAGAATGGAGTAAAAGTTACAAAAAACTGACAGAGCTTGTTTGTTGATTCATAGTTCGCAAAAAAACTATTTTTAAAGTCCAGAAAAAAACAAGACTTGATTGATGTGCCTCTCAGCAAATGTCAAAAGTTCATTTTTTCAGAATTTCTTGCAAATCACATTGAATTGTATAAATATTTGGAAAATATGTTTGTATAACTACTTCACTCCTGAAAGAAATCCTATGTCTATATTCTTTATTTTTTAAACAATTATATACTTAAAAGTATGTTTTGCAAGGAATTTTGAAAAAAAGCTTATAACATTTGATGAAAGGCCCGTCAATTTAGTGGAATGTGAGGTTTGTAGAAATAAAAATACACATTTTTGCGCGCTCTGCTATGAACAAACCTACAATTTTTAACAGGTTCTTGCAAAATTTTGAGTTCAGTTTGACATTTGCTTTCATGCAAAATGTTTCATAAATTTGCCGCTGAAAAAATCTGGCTGACCTTCTTGCTCATAATTTTTTTTAAATACAATTATAAAATCAGCTGCTTTGGCATTGGTTTTTTTGGAAAGCTTGAATATTTTAGTTTAAACTGAAAGTAAATGTAACTTAGTTACTTTTAGTGGAAAGGAAGAACTTAGTTACTTTACTGTTATTTCGCATGCAGCTCTTCACAGATAATTTCGTCCAGTTCGGCTTAAATTGAATTATTTAATATTTAACTTTTAACAAAGATGAATTTTCGTTCTTAACTTTTTCAGAATTTTCATTATTTCTTTAGGTTTTGGTTCTCTTTGAAAATAGGTCATATGGCTAAATTATAACTTGAAATTTCTAAAAGTAACTTTAGCTAGTTACTCTTCATATTAAGTAACTCTAACTGTAACATAGTTACTTTTTAAAAGTAACTCTCCAATCCCTGCTCTGGAGCGAAGAGGATAAAGAATGTACGAGGGCTGTTTTTTTTCAACCTTCGATGGGCTGTAACAAAAAGACGGGTCAAAATACTTTTTTTACCAAAAGTAATGTACAATACTGCTTATTTCTCCACATAATCACCTTGACGATTAAAGCATTTGTCATATCTGTAAACAACCTTTGAAATACCCTCTTCATAAAATGTAGCCGCCAATGATTTGAAGGAAGTTGTGACGGTTTCTTTGAGCTCCACGTCAACTTCGAAGCGCTACAATCCAAGCCACTATGCTTATCAATAAATCCCTTATGGTAAACCTTCGAGTTTTCCTAAACACTTGGTCAACTTGCTGAACAATACTGATGTTCATGAAGAAGGGGACCAAGGAAGCAAGTCTGTCGCTACATATGGTATTGTTCAGTGAGTTGACCAAGTGTTTAGGGAAACTCAAAGTTCACCATAAGTGAATTATGGACTAGCAGTGGCTTGGAGGACAGAAAAAAATTGATGTGAAGCTTCCAAATTTACTTTTTTTAAACGAAACCGTCACAACTCCCTCCCAATCATCGGCGGCTACATTTTATCAAGAGGGTATTTCAAAGCTTGTTTACAGGTATGACAAATGCCTTAACCTTGAAGGTGATTATGTGGATAAATAAGAAGTATTGTACATTACTTTTGGTAAAAAATCTTTTTTTGTATTTTGACCCGTTTTTTTTGTTACAGCCCATCGGAGGTTGAAAAAAAACAGCCCTCGTATATTTTGCTCAGAGGGAAAGGTAACCCACGCTTTGTGAATTCCATATTGGTGTGATACTTGGTTTGCTTCTACTTGAAATCGCAAATGACTTTCTCATGTGCGTCCAAAACTTAGGGTATTGATTGGCGAATTAGTTTCAGGACCTGATTGAGAAAACGCTGGTTAAAACACAATAGAGAAGGATTAAACTAAAGGAGTGGTAACCCTACTGTGAGGGGACACAAAAATAGACAGGTTTTATGATTGTTAGTTACATGATTTTAAGGAATTTGGCAATAGAATTGTCACCAAATGCCTTAAGCTAGGATTTTTTTCCTATAATGAAACAAACCCAATAAAAATATTTACTCATTTATTATTAAAAAAAAGAAACTTTGTTTCACCAGTATGTGCCAGGTATGAAGATTTTTTGTTGTAATTCACATGGTTTTTTTTAGAGGTGTTTCTTTCCTACAAGGTTTGAATAGAGATTTCCACTTGCTTCTACCTTTGTTCTATAATCGACCCAACAATTTATAGGTATCCCCCGAAGAAGAACTGATGACTCGTAGGAAATGAACTTGTTAAGGGCAAATGAACACAGGTCTTCAAACTAAAGTGCCTTAGTGGATGGAAAAAAAATATTTTTTAAGCCACATATCTCCGGCTGTATTGTATATTTTTGCAAATAGTTTTTTTTTATGATAAATGTTGCTTATAGGGTCTATAATCCTACTTGACTTACATGGGTCTATAATCCTACTGTTTTTTTTTAAATTAAAAAAAAAATATTCAAACCCATTTCAAAAATTGGGTTTATAGAGACCTGCAAGTCAGCTACATTTCATATAAAAACACTGTGTTGGTGCCCTTTCTTTGTCGACTAAGTTTATGACTCCATTAAATAAAATATACCAGCTTAAAAAATAGAAAATCCATTTAATTAAGCATTTACGAATTGAAGAGCTTAAGTGGGAGAACATGCTAAAGTGACATTTTTGATAAAATTGAGATTTGTGTGTCAATGAACATATTATTAACTTCTTTAACGATAACAAGTTCCCCTTTTTCATAAACTTTAAGTTTAGTGTATTGCAGGCGTTTCAAAAGCAGATACACAAAGAGTCTCTGGTCCGCGCTGAAATGTTTTCTGTTTAACAGCTCGGTTGGCGTGCTTGGCGCATGCAAAACGGTTTTCCTCGCCAAACCGCAGCATTGAGGCAGGTGGTGGTGACACGTTGCCAACTACTACAACTGTTTGTAAAAATATACAATACAGCCGGAGAAATGTTGCTTAAAAAATAACTTTTGCCGTTGGATTAAGGCACACAGAAGAACTTTGATTTGGAGACCCAATGTCATTCAGGCTCATTCGCCCCTAAACAGTTCAAACAAAATATTGAGGCACACCCATTCAAAGCCTGTATTTAATTCATTTAACTATTTTTTTTCTTCTAGGTCATATTGATATTGCTGAGTACTTACAGAAAGTAAATGAAACGAGAAAAATTGAAGAGAAATAGTTTCTTTTTATTGTAACTTAAATGTTTTGTGGAATATATTAATAAAGATTCAGAACGTACAATTGTGATTATTTTCATGTTTTTCAAAAGTAAAGAATCAACTGACCTTATAAAGATAGCCTGACCAGATTTATTTCAGTGATTAACTTTTCAATTGTGAAATCCTCATTAATTTTTCATAAATTATATTTTATTTACGTTGATTTGTTTGAAATAACTATGAAAAAATTAAGCGGAGACCGTTTACACAATTTTTATAGCTTTATGATTGAATAACGAATGGTACTTACACCAAATAAAACATTTTAGAATTTCGTGTAGCTCCCACGTTGTTTTATTATTTCAAAAACTCTTGTTTTCATAGAAAGTTTTTGTAAAATATCAGGCTCGATTTCAAGCCATGCTTTTTCGATAGCTTCCTTCCGCCCTTCAAGACTCCTTCAGATGGCGCTAGTTTAAGGTTATGAGACAAAATTTTAAGAGTGTTATCGAAAAAGTAGCCTTAAACAGCATGAATGCCAGCAACATCTTAAGAACTACGTCATTTTTTATACAAATAAACTTCTGAAACTTAAGTGACCTGCGTCGGTATCAATAGTTTTGAAGAGCTCGAACATTCTCTTTTATACCCGCACAATTGTGCAGCTCAGGTCGTAAAAAGGGTTAGCTCCGGAACTGTGGAATATTGTTTGCCATTGGTATAAACTACTCTAGTAAGGATTCTCCAAACATTTCGACGGGATTAAAGTCCGGACTGTAAGAAGGACATTCAAGAACTATGTTATTACTGCTTCTAAACCACTGTTTAGTTGATCTTGATGTATGTATGGACTCACAATCTAGCAACATTGTACATGTTGGTACTCAACGTTGAAACAGCATAGTTGTGTTAGGTTGTCACCTTAAAATTTAGTTAATACTATCAAAGGCATTTGTATCATACTAAAAGAATTTCAAAGTCACAAAACAATTATATAGTAAATTACAAAAAAAACACTTACACATAATTGCACTGCCACCTATTGGCGGCTTTATTGAAAGAATGTGAAAGTATCACTCGGAAGAATGCAAATAAGGCATGAAGAGTGTCTGTGTGGTAGATGCTTGGTGAGATACTTTCTCCAGTTTTAGAGATGAACGAAAAAATAAACAAATTCAATAAAAAAATATTTGCGAAACTTGAAACGAAAGAAAGTCCCCTCTATCGTGTTATGATGAAATAATTGAATGATGAAATAATTTTTTTGTGAAAGTATTTTTAAAAATAATATTAAATAAATTAAATAATTTTGTATTCAATCGGGATCATCCTCGATTGTATGTGATACTATGGCCCCGGATGCCCCATCCCCGGCGGCCGAGTCCACTGGTCTGTTACCGGATGACTCATTCTCTTCCCTTCGAGTGAAGTAGGGGCCAATATCTGCAAAAAAAATTGCTGTGACCTGCTCGTCTGATATTGGTTCAAAGCACTTCTTCAATTTCTTGAAAGTTTTTCCAAGAAATAAAGAAGAAGAAGAATCCATCCTTGCCATCGTCAAAGAGAATAACTCCTGCCACTTTTGACACGCCAACCGCAGCTCTAAATTCATCAAGGTGGTCGTTAAAGGGCTTCCCTGCGACACCGACCCCCTAACCCTCAAAGATGCCCTCTCCCAAGAAGGACTCATCGTAGACAGAGTTGTCCAGTTCACCCGTGCAAGGACAAAACCTCGATCCCTATATTCCAAGCCCAGATCATGCCTTCAAGGCCGTTTTCAAACTCGAGTCCCTGCTCCAACATAAAGTCTCCGTCGAGGCTTTTAGGAAGAAAACTCGTTTTCCCTAGTGCTACAGATGCCAAAACTGGGGCCACACAGCTAGACTTTGCGAGATGGAAGCCCGCTGCAGGTTTTGCGGTTTACCGCATGACTCGCGGCAATGCCCCACCAAGCATGAACAATCCCACCACTCCGCCAACTGTGAAGGCGCCCACCCCAGCTCCTCGTCCGAAGGTCCCTCAGCGTGCCGGCGGCCGCTCCCACCAAGGACCAGGCCACCGGAAAAGATGGACGATCTGCCCTCTCTCCTAGATGCCCTGCTGACCCTAAAGATATTAATTGCCGAAGTTTTCGGAGGTGATTCCTCCTTACTTAGCAAAGTTACGAAAGTTAGCGTAGCTACCGACAAGGTCCCCAAGATGGCAGCCATGCTTGAGCTGTTCTCCCCGTAGAGCTCCAATCGACGACCCCAAGTTGGAGGGCGCAACTCCTCTTAGACTATTCCGAGCTTTTGCTCATTTTTTGAACTACTAACGTTATTGCCTTTTTGAACTATTTCGATGTGCAGAAAGGACACTCCGCGTCGATGCTGCCAATGTTCATTTCGATCTCCGATCATTCGGGATAACCATATTTGAAAAGCTTCCTTTGATGCGCATGACAAATTTAACGAACGTTTAACAATTAGGACGACCTGGACGCGCAGCGCCCTCCACGTCCGGTATGACGGGAAAATTGAGACATGGCAATTGAGTAAATTGGCAGTTGAAGCGTAGGGATACAGGGCAAGGAGATGGGGGCCAATCGGCTCGCAATGACAAATTTACATTGCAATTATTATATTTTAAAAATAATTTTATTGATTTTTTTCTTGATAAAATTGTTCATGTTTTTATAACCCAAACATTTTTGCGTATAGACAAACTAAGTTGAACAAGGAAAGCTATTCAAAATTTAGTTACAATTATTCATGCTACCACTAATATAATAAATGTTTGTACTTAAATAATATTATGAACTTGTGCGTGTAGGATAGGCTCCGAGACATCGGTCAGTTTTTACCGTAAGCGGAAGCCAGAAGCAGACGTTGGCGTACGTAGACATCGGTCTTCTCTACCGTACGCCCGAAGCAGACGATGACGAGTGAAGGGCCGCAGCTTGACCACCTGATGCAGCGAATTTCCGCTGCGGGAGGATTGATGAGCCGCAAGTTGTGGCAAACATTCAACCCGTTCAATGTTCTGGTCCCCCTCCCGCCACTTCCCATGAGTGTCCTGTACCCCTGTATTGCCCCGGATGCCCAATTCCCGGCGATAAAATCCGATTGCCTGCCTCCAGATGCCCAATTCCTCAGGCGGTGAATGCGTCGGATGCCAATCCCCGGTATCGGATCATCCGACATGCCCCATGCCTGACAAGTATGCCGGATGCCCAATTCCCGGCCGTCATTCCGGATGCCAAATCCCCGGCGCCGAGTCCTCTGCCCATACTCTTCCCTGGTGGAGATGTGGGCCGATCTATCTGTCAGCTGATCGCCAATGGTGGTGGAGAATACATCAAATATCGGCGATTTTTCCAATTCTATAAAGTCCTTCCTCGAACGGTGACAGAGGAGGACTTAGTCCTGAATATTCTACGTGAAACTAACACGGGCTTCTTCCGTCATTCCAATCGGAAAGACAAGAACTTGAAACTCGTCATCACGGCCGACACGCCAGTAGACCAGATCACCGAGGCAGTCAACACCCTCGGCTTCATCACATCCCGGGTGGTACAACTTAACCGAGCCAGGACCAGAGCCCCCCACCCCTACTTTCAAATTTTGATTGTGCGGACGGGGAAATTCAAGGCGGCCTATAACATCGACCGCCTGCTTGAACTCCACCGTAGTTGTCGAGACTTATCGGAAAATCTCCAGGATACCGCAGTGCTTTGCCTGCCAACACTACGGCCACACATCTACTCATTGCTCGATGGGCCCTAGGTGCAGATACTGTGGTCTCGGCCACGACTCCCGCACCTGCCCCAACCGAGAAGACCCTACCAGCCGCCGCTGCGCCAACTGCAACGGCGATCACATGAGCTCATCGGCATCCTGCCCTGAGCGGCCCAGACCACCAAAAAGTGATCCGCCGAGGAGTGCCGCCAGAGGGCAGAACCGTCCCAGGATCCGCCCCCAGACCAGTATCCGCCCCCAGACAGCCGAGGAAGCCACCTCGCTGCTGGAGGCCCTTCGCGCCGTCAAAGATGCCATCTCCGACGTCTTTGGCGATCTTGAGCTTTTTACAAAGAATGCAGCTATCCTAGCCGCCACCAGCACAAAGACTGACAAGATGTCGGCGCTCTTTAAGCTCTTTTGCCCTTAGTCCCACCATTAACCTTCCATTGCTTTGGCCGCCAGCTACATTTATCCGACATCCCAATATCTTGTCCTATCGGACGTGGAGGGCGCTGCGCGCCCAGGTCGTCCTAATTGCTAAACGTTCGTTCGTTATGCATGACAATATTCTCGAACCAAAAATGGTTTTTAAATGCGTTTCTTCCTATTTGGAAGGAGAGCTGTTTCTCAACTAATAGTCAGGCCGCCAAACCTCATTTTTTGGCCGAACCCTGCTCTGAGGGGTTAAGTTTTTTTATTGATGATTCTTATAGATTCGAGGGTGTAGTTAACGAATATGAAAGGTACTTTTTTGGTACCCTTGAGCATTTTTAGTTATTCAAGATGGCGTCTCCGCCATCTTGAATTTTGTAATCTTAATATTTGACGATCTATTGGACAAAAGTGAATAGTTTTTGTCTTTATAGATGCATTTAGTAATAAAGAATCACAATTATTAAGAAAATTTAAAATGGCGGAATCCGCCATATTGGATTTTTTCACTTTTAATATTTTTGTTTTATTTTTAACTCAACAAAATATTTATATTTTGATTATATTTTTAATACTTAGTTACTATAGAACATTACTTTGAAGGAAATATAAAAACTCAAGATGGCGGCTTCGGCCATATTGGATTTTTTCACCGTTTATATAAAGCGATCCATAGGCCCTAAATTAAAAATTCTTTTTATTTTAGTTCTATCTTAATTTTAATTTCTATTTTAGTTTCAATATGTAGATTATGAACATAGAAAATAGTTTTTCGCTAAATATGAGCACTTTTTTATAGTTAAGATGGCGTCTTCCGCCATATTGGATTTTTCTTTCTAATTCAATATTCCGATTTGTTTTAGGCCAAAATTAATAGTTTTTTCTTTTCTAGGTGCATTTTGTCGTAAATAATTACCTAGACATTCAAAAAAATCCAAAATCAAGATGGTGGCTTCCGCCATCTTGGATTTTTCATCTTTTAATATTACGTGATCCACTGACTCAGAGTTAAAAATTCTTTCAGTTTTACTTGTATATTTTATTTTAAAATGCTTTAAAATCATTATAAAGTATTACTTAAACGCTTAAAAAAACTAAATTCGAGATAGCGTCTTCCGCCATCTTGGATTTTTTTTACCTTCTGATATTACGTGATCCATTGCTGCGAAATTAAAAATTCTTTACATTTATTTGTATATTGTGTTTAAAACACTTTAAAACCATGGATTTTGAAGTTCAAATATTAAAGATGTTTCCCACCATATTAAGGATTAAATATTTTGTTATTCATTTCGGCAAAATTACTACTAAATTTTTTTCAGAGCCCTACTTTTATAAAAGACTTCCTCTTTTCAAACTCTTACGTCTCTTCAAACTCTTATTGCTCTTACACTCCGAAACACAAGATTGCGTTTTCCTCTCAATGCTAGAGATCTACTCAATACCCCTCACCCCCACATCTTGTGAGTAAGGAATTTTTCTCCTGAGCCCATAAATCGAAGTAATGACTGTGGGCTTGCTGAGATCTCGTGCAGCGGTATAATTCAAATAATATGGGATCAAGGGTTAATAAACATTTAGAAAACTCTGCATGAAAGACTGTATTCAACCAGAAGAAGTGGTAACCTATTTACTAGAAAACTGGAGGGATACAATTTCAAGAATAAAAAAAAATAAGAAATTTGTAAGGCCCTTCATTACAACCCAAATATCGTTCACGTAAAATTGAAAATAAACCACCTATGACTCTTGAATGTTCTTTAAAAACAGAGTTACCGCTGAGACTGTTATGTGATGGAAAAGTTTCGCTTTACAATGCTATAAAGATAAAGATTTCAAATTCTTCAAAGACATTTTCTTTAAAGAACGCTACACGGAGTTTAATAAATACTTAAATTGACCGAAAATATGAATTTCAGATTCAACCAGAAATTACTGTAAAGTATCATTCTCTGCTGGATATGATACCTAATTCTTATCCAGAAGCAACCATGACATCTTTAGCAGAAACCCAAGGACTCACTAAATTAGCTGGTCAAGAGTTTACCATTTACTTAGGCCATCAGTTGTATAGTGTGGCTTTGCAAATCATCGTGTTGATAAGTTTTATAGGTTGTAAGGAGTCAATAATGGGTGAAAGTGGTCTATCCAAAGTCATGTCTAGTGCGTTTGCAGGAATCCCACAGATGCAGAAAGGAAGGAGCTTCCAAAACCTCGGGACTTTAAGAATGTTTGCAAAATAAGTCATGCGGGGTTTATTTGAGGACTCTCAGCCAAACTGCAGCGGAGATCTTCGGTCACTTTTAAAAATAAAGGTTGCGAATAGCGAGACTAGTAGAGTATCGTCAAACTGTTTATTGAAACCAGTTTTCATCAATATGTTATATGTGAGAGCCGGACGCGGACGGGAAGGAAATTGGTCCCTTCATATTGAAGTTGTTCGCCAAATTCTACCCTATTTCTTTGCACCAGGTCATCAAAACTATGCACGATATGTATTATTTTATTTAAGAGAAATGGAAAAAATGCCCAAAAATGTGTTAAAGAACTTTTTAAAAATCAGATCATGTTATGCGACACATGCCGGAGTTGGAATGTAATTTATAAGGCGCGTTCACATGTGCCGAGAAATTGGCGGCATTTTGCCGGCAATTTGTGAAACCTTATAAACCCGTTCACATGCAAATGCCAGCATTGCGGAAGTGACTTCATAGCGTTAACGTCACATTTTGGGTTATTACACGATGCGCTGCTCTTTTCGACGTTTTGGCAATTACACTTTAAAAATATTTTTGTATCAAAAATTAGAAATGCTTGCAAATAAGATTTGTTTTGGATCCGCAGAATTATCCTGTATAATTACAATGATAACAAAAATTTTTAATGAATCATATTTTTGTTTAAATTGAGTTGAAAGATTTCTTTTAGTTTTAACCAAAAATTCTGAAAATAAAGGATTAATAATAAAATAAACTCCTATCAGGCATCTTAAGAATAAATATTTGAAAACGGATGATTAAATGTGTATCAATATTGAAACACAATATAATGAAAAATCAACAAAATCTTAACAAATAAAAGCATACTCCCTGTTTTATAAGCATTCTAACATTCTAAAACAAAAAACGACTGACTATTTTATGCACTTGATAGCCGAGTAACTGACGCCAAATATTCCGCTGATCAACAAACCACAATGCATACAAAGGTGGCATAAAATAATTACTACCTACGAGGTAGGTACGTTTTCGTTACCGCAATTTTCCCTAGAGAGGGATTTTTTCCCCGATTGGAGGCAAATTGCCGCCATTTGCTCTGCATGTGAACGCGCTCATAGTGACATGTGGAGTGAAACTACATAAAAGCTTCGGTCATGGTCCAAACGAGATTGCCGGAATGACTAAGATCAAGCAATTCTAAAGACTTGGGCCTTAAATTTACATATTTGTACTCAGTTAGAAGAAGATATAGCGATAATTCTGTAGTAAAAAATATACCTAACATAGAAAGAATTTTTAATTTCGACCTAATATAATAGATCGCCTAATACTAACGGCAAAAAATCTAATAATGACAAAGACTCCATCTTGAAAGGCCATAAATTCAAATCTGTTGCAATTGTGTTCCCCCTTTATGTAGTTTAAACCATTCTTTATTTAAAAAAATAACACTAAAGTAGAAAGAATTTTTAATGTTTCACCAATAGGTCACCTAATATTAGAAGGTGAAAAATCCAAGATGGCGTAGGCCGCCATCTTGATTTTGGATTTTTTAAATGTTTAAGTAATACTTTATGATGATTTTAAAGCATTTTAAAATAAAATAAAAAGTAACCAAATGAAAGAATTTTTAACTTCGAGCAGTGGATCCCGTAATATATAACGATGAAAAATCCAAGATGGCGGAAGTCGCCATCTTGATTTTGATTTTTTGAATGTTAAAAAATCGATCGGCTTCGCCATATGATTTTTCACCGTATATAAGAACATTCAAGCCTTAAAAAAAACTTTATTTTAGTTCTATCTAATTTAGTTCTATTTGATTTAATATGCGATTATGACTAGAAAAATTTCGAATTTGAGTATTATGTACAATTGTGCAATTGTGTTCGCCATTTATGTAGTTTAAACCATTCTTTATTTAAAAAAATACAACTAAGTAGAAAGAATTTTTAATGTTTCACCAATAGGTCACCTAATATTAGAAGGTAAAAAATCCAAGTTAGCGTAGGCCGCCATCTTGATTTTGGATTTTTTAAATGTGTAAGTAATACTTTATGATGATTTTAAAGCATTCAAGGGTACCATAAAAGTACCTTCCATATTCGTAATATACACCCTCGTATCTATAAGAATCATCATAAAAAAAACTTAACCTCTCAGTGCACCCCCCCCCCCCCAGCTGGCGGCCTGACTATAATCGATTTGCTTAAACATGACTTTTCATCCTCCTCAGATATTTCTGTAATAACTTCAACATGTACCACGCAGGGTGTCCAGAAAAGACTACCTGTTTTCCAAAATTAATAAAAAAGAAATGGGTAGAGATATTAACACAATTCTTTCAGAAAACGAATGAGTCACGTCTGGAATTTGATATGGTACACTTTATTATGTTAGTTATGTTTATTACTGTATTATGTTATTACAATGTTTTGTGTTTAATTTAACCGACAGATGGCGCGGCAATACCGTGTGTTGGCTGTATGAAAGAACTAGGCATGCGTATATACCGAAAAGAAGGACACGTGGTCAAAAATGTTCAGTAGCTTTCAGTTCAGAGAAAGCAGCAATAGTTATTGCGTGAATCCAACACATGGTATTGCAGCGCTATCTGTCGGTTAAGTTGAACATAATAAAGTTTAATAACATAAAATAACGTAATAAACATAACTAACATAATAAAGTGTTCCATAACAAATTCCAGACATGACTCATTCGTTTTCTGCAAGAATTGTGTTAATATCTCGATCCATTTCTTTTTTATTAATTTTTGAAAACAGGAGTGATTCCTTTTCTGGACACCCTGTAAGAGCGGTTTAGTCATACTTGATAAGGATTATGTTCTTTGATGTTATTCTTATTTATTATTTTGAAGCAACTTTTAAAATGTTATGTATTTTCATTTTGAAATATGTTGTTTATATCACAGCAATCTCTGATTGTTGGTGTTTATTTTTAAATTTCGGGCGCTGCCACCGTGCATGTGGTCGTTATTTTTTGATCCTTTCTTATTGTTGATATTACTGACTTCTTTTTAGTAGATTATTTTTATTCTATTATTGACTTGATTGTAGTTTCTTTAGTTTAGTCTTGAAATTTTTGAAGGTTTATAATCGGGTCTCTGATCGAGCATACAAACTGGAAAATAAATATACAGTGGGCCACAAAATTGAGTACACACCTTAGGAACTTACAGACTTTTTGCAAGTACAAAAGACATATTGCTTATAAGGTTATTGAAATTTTTACCTAATATACTTTAGTCTATGCTTTACCGCATTGTACTAACAAAATTGTTAAATTTGTTTTTAAAAATATATATGAGATAAACACACAATTTATTTCCTTTTAACGTACAGATTAATATTTTGTTGCATATAGCCTTTTGATTGGATTATAGCTTGTAATCTTCTGGGCATAGATTCCACTAGTGTTTTAGTGGTTTCAACAGAAATTTTAGCCCATTCTTCAAGATCGTCTGCGGAATATATTTATAAAGCTAAGGGCGACATAACTAAATACTGATTATTCTCATAGGTACTCGTTTGAATATAGTTTATGTTATTTATTTACACATTATTCTAATTTTGTGGAATATGACTGAATGTATTCTATAATTTATTTATTATTTTTATGTGAAATTTGTCAGAAGAATTTTTTTTAAAACCATGCTAATTAACTTAGGTTATATTCATCTTTAAATCGTATGAAATGTGACGCGACAAAAATATGTTGTCAATCTTTAATTTTCTGTGTAATAAATACAAATTTTCAAGCACATGATTTTCTCATTATTCTAATATTCTGGAGGTAGGTTGTGTAATAATGGTAATTTTATTTTCGGAATATTAAGGAGTATGATCTTGATTTTTAGTCATAAAAATTATTTCAAAGTTTATTAATAATTAAAGGTACTAAACTACGACTTTTTAAGTTTGTTGAGGAACCAGCGCCGCAAGCGCTTTAGTCTCCGACTCATAAAATTTTCACAGTGAATAGTGGAGTTGCCTGAAGACAAAGTCTGATGATGTAGTTCACTTGAGTTCTAAAACGTAGGTACTATGACACAGGGGGAAACACATTGAGCATTGAGAGATCGTAAAATCAGTAAAGTGGGAGAAACATTGTGGAATAATGTTGTTAAGAATACATGATAATCCAAATATTCAATTGAAATAAGCCTAGAGTATAATACATGCGCATGCGTATTAAACATAAAATAAGATTAGAGTTACCGTTTCCTAACCCTACCCAGAATATCCATATTCCTATTATTGTCAAATAACACATTATGCAGCACACAAGGCATAGGAGTTTGGCGATTTTCGATTTTTTTAGCGATTTTTTGGCGATTTTATCTTTTTAAGGGCCTCTTTCCTGACTGGGCCCCTAGACCCGGGTCTTGTAGGCCTAGGCCGAAATCCGGCACTGAGCGCAGTTTTCTGTTCTCTTAATAATGTACAAAAAAGTTTACATTTTCCTTAAAAACTATTTTAAACAATTATTATATTATTATTATTATTATTATTATATTATAAATAAAATCTGGAGTGAATATATTTTAGTTATAAACATTCAAACCATTTCAATTCCAAGCTTAATTGCTCATTCCTGAACAACTAACGTTATGGCCTTATAGGACCATTTCGCTGAGCAGAAAGGACGTTCCGCTTGAAGCTATGAATGGATAATAACACAATCTCTGTTTAGTTATAAAACATTTTCCAATAGTTGTCCTTTTTTTTTTTGTCGTGTTGGATACATACATAAAAATGCTTTTTCATTTTTTAACAAAAAACAATGTTGTATCAGCTATGTTATTTCAGCTATATTTTAGCTTCAAGTAAGTCAAAGCAATCAAAATAATATTGAAACAACCAATAGTAAAGTTCAATTAGCAACACGTTTTGAGATCAAAGCATTTTAATGCAAAACTTAAAAGGTGAAAGGTTAAATATTACAATATAAAAGGTTTTTAAAACTAAACGAAGTAATATGGGACCAAAAAAAAAATTGGGAGCTAAGTTATTTATACCCCAAAGCGAATTTGTAAAATATGAAGCTAGATATATAGTTGATAAAATGCGTCACCAAGCGGGGTTATTCGAAACTACTTTTTTATTTGTAAACCGATTTTTTCTTCCAAATAGACCAAATACTAAATGTCTTTTTACCGTTCCTGTTAGGTTTTCCTCGGAAGCTAATTAAACATTTAAACTTACTTTAATTATGGCAACCATATACTGCGTATTATTTGTCAACCCCCCCCCCCCCCCTTGTCTCATGCTCCTGACAAAAGCAGTCGCTAAAAACGTACAAATGCGTTAACATATAAATTACATAAAAAAATCAATAAAAAAATATTTACAATTAATTTTTAAGTTGAAAACACTAACACCAATGTCTTTGGGCAAAATAAAAATGCTAAATGGGGCTTAATAAATCGTATAGTGAAAGAATGCTCATTTAGAAAACCCCCAGCAACTACAAGTAGCTGCTTGAATACCAAACGAAAAAAAGTCTTATACACTGCGATGGAAAAAATTTGACAATGACTTCATTTAGCTGTAAAATTTAGAATTTTGATAGTAGAAAAAAATCCTAAACATATTAAAAAAAATATTTTGAAATGCTTTAATTAAACATAATTGATTGATTTGCTATAATTTTTTTTTTCATAAAATAAAAATTTTTATGATGCAAAAGTTTAGACACAAATACGAGATTATGCTAATTTAAAGTGATAATGGCCTAATTTCGATTGATCAATTGTATTTTTTATATGATAAATTAAAAAAAACACGATATCCGGTGAACTAAACAGATTTAATAACAATATTGGTTCAATTTTACACCAAATAGATAATATAGCCACTTTAAATCTTTATTCAAGTCATATCTGCTTCAATTGTACAATTTAAGATCTCTAAATATTAACCGAATGCCTACCAACCCATCACCTTAAAGTTTTGCCACGAATTCGTAGATTTAGAGACATGCATTGCCCAGTGGCGCCGGAACTTATTCTTTAGAGGTATGGCAAGAAATGCCTCTATCTACCCCCTCCTCCCACTTCCTCTAGATTTTTAAAATATAATATCAATTAATTAATTAATTTTAAAATAATTAATTTAACAATTATTT
Source organism: Oedothorax gibbosus (assembly GCA_019343175.1). Lineage (NCBI taxonomy): Eukaryota > Metazoa > Arthropoda > Arachnida > Araneae > Linyphiidae > Oedothorax > Oedothorax gibbosus. The sequence continues at coordinate 75,435 of JAFNEN010000843.1, forward strand.
AATTTTTATTAATTAATTATTAAATAATAAATATAATGATTAATTATTATATTTATATATTAATTAATTTTAAAGTAAAAAAAAGTTGATTCGCAAATTTTCGAAGGTGCAAAGTAGCTAACATGTAAACAAAGCAAACACTGACTATATATCTTGAAAAATCACAAAGTTATCCATAGAGTTAAACTAATAAATTAAATACAGCGTATTTAAAAATTCAATACGACATATTAAAACAATTAAATAATTTAACATTTCAAACTTCACTTAAGCTGATTCCTATTTTTAATTAAATTTACGACATCGTACAGCGAAGGCCAATGAGAATAATTTTAAAAAAATGTTTTCATTTATGTCTTTATATAAAATAGAAAGTAATTTCTATTGAACATGTTTTAAATACTAAACAGCAATTAAAATTTAATGAAAGCAAACTAAACAGCAACTTCATATATATATATATATATATATATATATATATATATATTATATATATATATATATATATATATATATATATATATATATATATATATATATATATATATATATATTATAATATATATATATATATATATATATATATATATATATATATATATATATATATATATATATATATATATATATATATATATATATATATATAATTAATGAATTCAGAAAAAAACAGTAATTTGGATAGGCAAAAAAAAAAAAAACCCCACCCAAGTTCCTTACAAACATACTCATATCTTCAGATACTTTTCGTGTTTTCTAAACGATGAAAAATAGATATTAAAATGCATTTGACAAGAACCATTCGAAATATATTTTTATACTGAAAATTATACAACAAAATATTGTTAATCACTATGAAATGAAGGTTTGATTAAAACTAATATCTTACTCTTAAAAGATACAATCTTGCTCTTATGGCGCGCGAAAAAACTCTGAGTTGCAGTACACTTGTTTTACTTTTGTTTTAAAAAATAAAACAATAAAAGAAAAAGTAATTTCATTCTTAGATTTATAGCACGTGTCGGTGGGGTAAGGATATTTTTTTTATTATTTGTTCTCTTTTACAATGCGTAATATCATGACCTTTACAGATTTGCAAGAACACGGTACACACAATATTTAAGCAACATAAAAAAAAACGCAAATCAAATAAAAAAGATCGTTTCCAGATATCTTTATAGCAGAATGGTGCCTTTTTTTATAATGCCCTCCACATTAGAAGAGTTACAAACTGACTGTAATACGGTTTTTTTGGGGGGTCTCTCTCGTGGTTGCGCGCCATTCTCAGATTTTTAAGCGTAGGACGCGTTTAAAAATAAAACTTTTGTCAAATACGACAGGGGGTCACCTGACCCCTTGACCCCCCCCCCCCCTGGATACGCGCCTGCAAAAGACACTAAAAGCACCCCCGTTCCCCCTCCCTAAAAATAATAAAACCAGAGGGTTTTTTTATAAATAACCCATCCTTCCTCAAATTTCAACAAATATAAACAACCAAATTTTGCTTATACTAAACAACTACTGACTGAAAAATAATAAATAGTTAACACATTATATCGAGTAATAAAATATAATAATAAAGGACTTTTCAAATTTGTTAGGTGTGTAGTGTATTTTCATACTTATAAATGATGTCTACAGAAAAATATTTTAACAAAAAGATAAGCATGAAATACCGTTAGAATTTCTTTAAGTTTTTTTATTTATAAATTCTGTTTTAAAGTACTTAGCGGGGCAATAACATCAAAACGGGACATTTAGGCGGAACATTTTATCTTCGGGACATGTGAGACAAAAAGCGGGATTGTCCCGCCAAAATCGGGACGTCGGGTCACATTAAAAAATTATCCAGTTGAATGAAAAAGAAACGAATAACATATAATCTGTGTAAAAGCTGGTATGGCAACTGCCATACCTGCCATACCGGTTCCGGCGCTACTGGCATTGCCCGATTTTTTTGATGAAAAGTGCGGTCTTTGCCATATAAAATTACAAAATAGCGACATATGTGACTTTTAGCGACATATGCAAATAGCGACATATGCGAAAATAGCGACTTTTTTGCACTTTAGTACAATGCAGAAATAGTCACCTCTTCAAAAACGACAAAAAAGTCTGTTTCATCAACGTAATTCCCTTCACACCATTATAAACGTTCCTCCTCGTTTTTGAGGGTAAAACCGGTGTTTTCAAAAGCTTATTTTTCAATATTCGGTTAAACTGAACGTGTTTAATAGCAGTAAAGAGACCGGTTAAATTGTAACAGGTTTTTTCTCAAGAAATTTCAAACTTCAATATAAAGGAACTTTCATAATGGTGTGGAGTACATTTACATTTAAATGACCGACTTTTTTTTGTTTTTGAATAGGTAACTCTCTCTGCATTGTATTAAAGTATAAAAAAAGAACAATATGTCTCTATTTTGTGATATGATATGGGAAAAACCGCACTTTTCATCAAGAAAATAGGTCAATGCATGTCTCTAAATCCACAAATTCGTGGTAAAATTTTAAGGTGATGGACTGGTAGGCATTCGGTTTGTATTTAGAGACGTTAAATTGTACATTTGAAGCAAATATGATTTGAATGAAGATTTAAAGTGGCTACATTGTCTGTTTGGTGTAAAATTGAACCAATACTGTTATTAAATCTGTTTAGTTCACCGGATATCGTGTTTTTTCAATTTATCATATAAAAAAATTCAAAGAAAAAGAATTCAATTCAATTCATCAATAAATATGCGAAATTAGGCCATTATCTACTTTAAATTAGCATAATATCGTATTTGTGACTAAACTTTTGCATCATACAAATTTTATTTTATGAAAAAAAATTGTTATAGCAAATCAAACAATTATGTTTCAATTTTATCATTTAAAAATATTTATTTAATATGTTTAGGGGTGTTTTATAATTCTACTATCACAATTCAAAATTTTACAGCTAAATTACGTCATTGTCTAAATTTTTGCATCGCAGTGTGTAAGTTTATATATAACATAGACTAAGCATCTTTAAACTATTATATATGTGACTAATAAAACACCACTACTTATTTTAAAAATATTTTTGTATACAATTTAGTCAATGTGCTATTATTGTCATCTAGTGGGTTCAATTCTTTACCTGAACTAGAAATGTGATGAGTCTGGGTGATGATTTTTAATGAATTAAAATGCTCGGTGTCGCGCGAAATCGCAACTTCGCGCGGCATTCTCTCTGATTTTCACTAGATGACCAATTTAGTATGGAATTCAGAGTAGTTTAAAAAAATCTGTCTAACTCTTTGAGTGGTACTGGAAAGCAATACTTGGACGAATATGACTCACTCTTTTAGTTTTTATCCCTAACATCTACGAGAGATAAACCTAAAACTTAGTTTCTACTTACCCAGATATGAGTTTTTCTGAAGAAAAACCTAAACCTTCAAAAACTGAACGTAAACACGTTGGACGATTTCGTCGATTTGAAAATGAATTAAAAAAAATGCATTCCACAATGAGTATGTGTTTGAGAAATTTACATCTTAATAGTCTATTATTATTATCCATCTTGCGGTGATATTATTTGAGGGTAAGATGGCCAGCACCACAAATGAGCGAATGTGATGCTTAAATGTCTGAATGTTTTATATAGTATTTATTTATAAAAATATTTTTCAATAGGTTTTTTTTAAAAAAATCTAATGTACTTTTTTTATTAGATATAGTTAATTTTATATGTACAGGGTGATCGGTAATAAAACACCCCTATTTTGAGCCCTCAATACAGCGAACAACTCACAGTAAAGATTTAAAATTTGGTCAGCATACAAACTCCGATAGAGGACGCTGTACATCCGAAAATATACAAAAAAAAATACAAAAACATTGGTAACTATTTTTTTGTTTGCATAATCCGTTTCTTCATGTCTTAAATAAAATGCTTACTAAAACAATTCAGAGTCTTTACTCCGAGTAGTTCGCTGTATAGAGGGCTCAGGGGCAATTTATTATCGATCCCCCTGTATATCAAAAATGAAATCCCTTTGTGATACATTTTCCGACCACACGTGTTTATACACGTAATACAAGTAGTATATGTTGGTCCTTTTTTCCAATAAGAAAAAAATCAAGTTGTCTAATTTTTTAATGGGACAAATATAACCCACTCTGCGAAGAGTCTTTAGGTGACAGTGGGCAAATATAGCGTTCGAACTTCAAGACGGTGGTCAAACGCTTGCCCAGCGACACCGCTCCCCAGACCATCTCCACCGCGCTCGCCGCGAAGGGTTACATCGTAGAAAAAATTTACCAGCTTACCAGAGCCCGAACTAAAGCCCAAAGCCATCTTCGAGCAGAGCAGACTTCTGGGTAAGAAAATCTCGTTCAAGCCCTTCCGAAAGATTGCCCGAATCCCCCAATGTTACAACTGCCATGTGAGTAGTCATTGCCATATCACAGGTGTCGGTATTGCGGCCTCGGCTACGATTCCCGGGCCTGCCCCTCCCGCGATGATGCCCAAACCCACCGTGTGCCTTATGCGGTGCCCCTCATCTCAGTTCCTCGGCGACCTGCCCAGACCACTGAGCTAAAGAATACTGATCTGGAGTGAGTAGTCAGCGCGCCGAAACCGCTTCACACCTCAATCTTTGTTTATGCGTGCGAGTAGGCAAAAGAAGAACTATTTTTCAGTTTCATTTTGCTATATTTTTTTATTTTTTCGTATACTTCCTTCAAATTTTTCATCTTCTATTTATCACCTTTAACCTAATGCAAGATTTAATCGAAAATTTTGACTTCTCGAACTTCGATTGAAAATTTAGTGTTTTTTACGCGAGTGCAATTACGTTTTACCGAACATCCGAAAATGATAGCCGACCGCGCAGCATATCCTCACGGCAGTGGTAAAACGCATTAGGCGCTGAGTGTTACGTACCATGGGACGTTAGGTTTACAGTTTCCAATCAGGCACAATTTCTTTTATTCCTATCTTAATGTAATATTTGTTGGACAATATAATTCTCTTAATTGTTCTACTTCTTCCATACATAATCCATTGACAAATAAAAAAAAAATCCATGTTTAATGATAACTTTTTCAAACCGTTTTGGAACTTTGATCATTTCGCCTAATTCAAAACCATATTGAATTTATAAAAAAATTACGAAAACTTTTTTTTTCATTCTATATTTAGAAGGGTCAAAAACATATAAATGCAATAAAAAAATTGTATTAATATACATTTGAATTTTACTTGGAATTTATTTCTACATACTTCCAACTCATCACACATTTAATCCCCTTGAATTAGAGATTTATTCTTGTATTGGAAACAAATTTAAATTTTACACGTCTCTAATAAGGCTTTGTCTTAACTCCAGTTGCACTTCTCATCCATATTTAAGGTTAAACTCAAATTTTTTCAATTGGTTGATTACTCTTGGATATTTGTAAAAAGATAAATTTGTACCATGTTCAACATTTTGACAACAAAAATAAAAAACACGAGAATTTTTAAAGAAAATAACTAAAATATATCACAACTTTATTGAATACACGCAGAACATTATTGAAAAGCTGCATTGTTAATCAAATTAACAATGCAGCTTTAACATTGTTAATCATTGTTTTCAAATTTATATCATCACATTTAAATTAGATATAAAAGTTATTTAATAACATTATTTTTTTTAATAAGATCATATATTGAGATATTTATTATTAAGACTATTTTCAAATAATGAGTAAGATATATGTACTCATAAAAAAGAATTTGGATAAGGTACTATCTACTTATAACAAATACTAAAGTGAAGGAACTTTTTGTTTCCAAATCAAAACAGGAATTTACACTGAGCTGATATTCAGTGGAAATTGAGTGCCTATTTTTAAAGACGATTAAGCAACCTGCAGTTGTAAAAAAGTATTTATACCCACTGAGCTAAAGCCAGTATTCTTTAGCTCAGTTTTCATACCAGGTATATCTAACATATACACCAAGAAAAATACGGTATAAATATCGATGTTATTTACGGGAAGGTACTTATAGTAAAGTACGATTTTTACTTTGATTTCATTCTTTTGTATTCCTGACAAAACTTTATATTTTCGTAATTCATTATAATAAAATTCAGCCAATATTAGTTCTTAATTTTAAAACTTCAGAAATCCCAATCGTAATCAGGCTTGTACATGGATTGTCGTCAATGGGGAATTATATTGACACTAGAATTGATAATTGAATACGGACTTTCTTCCAATGTCTTGCTTCTTTTAGCGACTCCCAGCGTTTGTAAAATAAATTACCATAAAAAAAATATGATTTCTTCTACATCAAAAAAAGGAAATTCATTACATAAAAACACGATGATTAAATCGACAGTGTAAAACGATGTTAACCAGCGGAGAATGAGTTGGGCAAAGGGTCGAATTAGTGTCTTTTTGCCTACTTCCAGCTTTTTATGTATCACTCCGCGGTGCTCGTTCGGTTAAATGTAAATCTCCCGGAAGTCATCACTCCAGGTTAGTATTCTTTAGCTCAGTGGCCCAGACCGACCAAAGCCTCCCAAAAGGGAGCTTCCTGAGAGTGCCGCCAGGCGGCAGCACCAGCCCAATACCCTCTCCCATGATGCAGAGCCACCTCTCTACTGGATGTTCTACGGACAGTTAGAGACGCCATCGCAGACGTCTTCGTAATCCTTGCGGTCTTGAGAAGGAAGGTAGCAGCCCTTGCTACCACAACATCCAAGACTGACAAGGTGTCTGCTCTCCCCTTTCTCTCTTCGAGCCTTAGATTGTGGACCTTCTTGTCCTGTTCCTGTTAAAATTTTGGAACGATTTCGATTACGGAGAAATGGCGCTTCGCGCCAATGCTCATCACTTATATTCCGATTTCAGGTGTTTTATCTGAAATACATTACAGTCTTGCTTATAAGAAATTTTTGAAGCTTACATAAAGCTTCGAAAGAAACGAATGTAAGCACACTAAGTATAGGGTGGTTACCTTGGAAACAGCCGATCTCTGAGCCACCGAGACCTTCCGTTTTAACTAAAGCCATAACCGCATTATTTATAGAGGCCATCGGGTTAATAGAGATGCTTCGAACCCGATTCAAACTAAATTTAATTACCACCAGATCGTAAACTAAATGCATAAACTATGAAAAAATACTTTTGTGAAATAAAAAAATGTGAAGTTGTTGTTTTGCAAGACGAAGACTGAAGAGTCTCTGTGTGATAGATGCTTGCTGTGATTCTTTCTGAGAATACGCTTTTGACACCAACCATTATTCCATCTCAGCTGCATGTTATGAAAATCTAGGACCCTTTAAAAAGAAAAAAAAAACCATGTGGAACATGAATTGATGCTAGATTTATATATTGCAGCTGGATTAAGATATATAAATTTGTACGACACGATAAAGCAAAAGTTTTCATCGAATAGCTCAAAATTGTCGTTATTTTTTCATAATTTTTATTCCTACTAGCCGCCAGTAAAAACCCTAATGGCAGCGAGTACGGATTCCTACCGGGGCCAAATTTAACGGGTAGTCAGAGCTGACATCCAGCTTTGACCTTCAGAACTTTCTTCTTGTATAAGAACCTTTACAGATTCCTTTTCCAGTATCAACACTCTGGAAATATGTTACGATTTGGACACTAACACGAACGACGTCATTAATAAAAACTCAATTGAAGAGCTTAGTGGAAGATTGTGCTAGGTTACATTTTTGAAAAAATTGAAATTTTTGTGTCAATGAACATTGAACATATTACTAACTTCTGGAACAAGTTCCCCTTTTTCATAAACTTTAAATTTAATATATTTTTACGGTTTGCAAGTAACGTTTTGAACATATCTGAGTGCAAACTAAGAACTTTAAAGCTCATTTTCTCGTTTTCAACTTTTTGTCACTTAGCACGTTCTTCCACTAAGCTCTTCAATTGTAAGACAAACAACAGTAATAACCTCAGTACTTTGTAACAACTCAACTTAACTCCATGTTCGCTGTATATAAGTTATTCATCATGTATTCGTGCACACTTACTATTCTTAGTTAACTCATTAAAGATGTTGTGTTAAGTAGTTCGTCCTCCTTCTTTTGAGATGCGCCACATATTACAAATCTTTTTGGAGGAGGTGGGTTCGGTATATTTTGGTTCAAGCGCCCTCTAGAGGTGTGTAACAATACACGACTTTCAATTACCACCTTTAAATCAATACATTTGAAGATAATTTATGTACCATATAAGGTATTTTCAATTCCTTTAAAACCTAAAAAGTTCAAAGGCAGTTGCCGTTTGCGCATGCTCGATTTCCTCAAAAACCGTATTACAACGTCTGCCATTTACCGGAAAATCGTACAGTAAATTTGAAGGCCACCGCTCGTTTGGTTCGAGTGCGATCTTCGATGTATAAGTAAATTTCGATTAGAAATAAGTAAATTTCGACAAGAGAACGGAAAGTAAGAATCGTTTTACATGTCAACTTTCTACGAATCTCTTCTTTCGTTCATCTTGACCGTTATAGTAGCCATCATCAGATTGCGGAGAGATCGAAATAACAATACGAAGCATTGACGCGAAGTGTTCTCTATCTAAGATACCCCAAAGCGGGAGAGCGTTTGTGATTTCTGAAAGTAAACTAAAAGTCTATATATAAAAGTAGAGTGGAAAACCCGTAGAAGAGACCGTAAGACAAAGCGATAGGATTGTCTAATATAAAACAATGATGAAAAAGAACATTAAAAAAAGTGTAAAAAGAACAATGAACACAATTAATTTAGACTTAAAAACTAAAACAATATTATTTTTATACTTAATTTAAAGGGTTTTCGATTGAAATTTTCGATTTGTACAATAACTAGTTTTCTAGAGTAAAAATAAAATTTTTGTTGAACAAAATGCAGAACAGATTGTGTTATAAGCTCCTCAAAGTCACTTATTAAATATCAGAAACTAGTGGGTATTCCGGCCTTTTTTTTCATGCGGCAATGTCAATTATCAAAGCGTGAATTCCCATAAGCAATGTTAATAGGTTGTAGTTTTAAGCTATGCTATGCCAGACCTATGCTTAAAATCATAATAAAGGTAATTGTTAAATAATTTATTTTTATAAATTCGTTTTTGATAAACATGGCTTGGAAAAAAAAGCAATAGCGGCTAATTTTATTTATCGAGCATTCGTCGTATCCCAAATGGGAATGTTTCCGATGATGTAACGCTCTTGTTTTCATTTTTATACGTACTGTGATTTTAATTGGTTGCCCTTTTTCACGTACTGTGATTTCATTGGTTGCTTTGGTTTCACTCTAAAAATGACCGATATAGATGAAAAGAATTGTTCTTTCTATGCAAGTTTTCTTCAACAAAAGTTTTGAACAACCAACAGCACAGTAAGAAATTAAAAAAAAATTAATAGGTAAAATTATCTTAGAAAACTCATTTTCGAATACCAAATCATAAGTAATTCCAGGCAACAAACCGTTGGAGCTGTTGCCATTCACGACGCCGACGTGAAACAAGCCCATTGCATGTATCGCCACATAAATGTATATAAAAATAACGATAGTAATTATGATGCTGATGATAATAATATTTTAATACTAACACCTTTTAAGTATTTTAAAATTTCTGGTGTTTCATTTATTCAGTAATTCTACCCCAAACTTTGAAATGTCACATCTCCGACACAAAAATAAACAGATGTCTCCGATATATGGAATTGAATTTAAGCGATAACATCAGACAGTGGCAAATATTGACATTTCCATGTTGCATATGTTGGCCAAAAACAATGCTTCTCTTCTTTGCACCACCCTAGGTATTGTGTCACCCATCGCAATTTTTCTCATTGTTTCTGCCGTTAGTTGTGAACTTTTAGGATGAGAGATTATCATAAACACCTTCGGTCGTTAAAAAGGTCGTTTGGTCTGAAAATCCCAGCACAACTTCTTTTTTCCATTGCCGAGAAGATGCACCGAAAAATGTCTGCTTGTTTAGCTGTCGTTGTCTGTTTTCTTTTATTTACTAAGAGGGTAGTAAGTGTATTTTGTTTTTCTTCAGCATATGTTAACAATTTCGCTAAACAGGATTTTTGTTTCCGCGTAATATGTGATAGGAATATCATTACGTTGTACGGCCGCCTGCGCCGTTTTAGGAGTGAAAGAGTTAAGGGGTAATGAGATGGACAGTTGAATTTCGAATCGAAAGCTTCTTTGCGTTTAAACAATCTTTTGATAACTAAGCGAAATATATAACTAAAACATGATTGGAATTTTAAAAAAAAACAACCTCTTTGTTATTTTTAAATCTGTAAAAACAATACATTTTTCAAAAATCTTACACAACAATCCTACACATCCTTACAACAATGCGCAAGATCAGTCAGTAAAGACTTCTTCCTTCATTGTTTTTGATAAGTAATCAAAATAAAATTTTACATCAAAAACTTTTTAAGGATAATAAAAGAAGCTTTGGAAACATATAACTTAAGATAACGGAAATGGGTCATTCCTCAGAAAATGTACATTTTGAGGTGGAAAATATTGATAAAAGGTTGGATAAATATTTGGATTTGAGTTACACTTACATACTACATTGGAAATGTAGCATCTATCCAGATCTACAATTATTGTTAATTATTCTAACAGTAAGTCATAATATTTAATAATGTTTCATTCACTTAAGTTTTAACCCCCACAATTAACATACAATTACATTTTATTGATCTGTTACACTTCAATAAAATTTAATTTTTTTATATTAGTTCGCGGCAAAATATAGTGTTACTATAATGCATTTCATTTATAATTAATCAATTTATTCTTATATAACTAAAACGTCATGTCCGTGCGACCAAAAACCATGATGGTACACGGAGATGATGAAATCGTAAATAAATTCTCCCAGATAGAAAAATTTTAAGCTTAAGAGAACGAAGCATGCAAACTAAGCTTATGTTATTTCTTTCTACAAATAACAAATTATAAGTTCAAATCATTGGTTTACCTTCTTATACCTTGACCACAGAAATTACGCTATGATCTTGTCAGAAGTCTTTTTTTAAACTTTTCATTTCGAATTACTTTTTATCTACTGCGGTATTCAAACTATTTACTTGATACAACTTTTGCGTATACGATCATTAATATCCCTTTACGACCCCTTGGCGCTGATTTAAGGTTATGAGACTAAATGTTGAGAGTTTTATCGAAAAAATTGCCTTTTAAACAGCATCAATGCCAGCAACTCCTTAAGAACTACGTCATTTATTACACAAATAAAGGAATGATACAAGTCAGCTGCTTCGGTATCGATACTTTTGAAGAGCTTGACTATTCACTTTCATACTCGCACAATTGTGTAGCTCAGGTCGTAAAGGGATATAGTAGAATTCTTCCATCCTCTTATTGCGATCACTCATCATCATTTTATCCTTAAAAATGAAAATGATATAATTTTTATGACACTTTAAAAAAAAAAAAAAAAAACAAATTTTAGATTCGGTTAGGGAAGCCGACTCTCAGTCTCATTCCCCCTTTAAACATTAGTTAGAAGGACAAATTAAACAAATATTAACTAGGAATTTTATTGTTACAGGCAATTTCAGAGGGGCCTATGAGGAGTTGTTTTAGTCAACTCGAATGTTCTGACAACGAATGCTGCGTCCAGAAAGGAACTTTTGTATACTGCAAACTTCTATCTAAAAAAGGTATTTTGTGCATTCTAAAAAGTATTTGTTATTTGAAGCGTACCCAAACCGTTCCCTACCGTTTTATTATTTTTAAATCCTTTACCGACTATTCAGACGGATTCGGGCCACGTTTACGTCATCATTAGCCCTTTAAGACCCCTTCAGATGGCGCTGATTTAAGTTTTCTGCGCTAAAAGTTTTACCGAAAAAGTAGCCTTAAGCTATTAAAAATGCTCACAACTCCTTGAGTACAATTTCATTCTTTGTACAAAAGAGGAGTGATACTTGTCCCACCTGCTTCGGTATCGGTATTTTTGAAAAGGTTGATAATTCTTCTTTATCCATGCAGAATTGTGTGAGTCAGGTCGTAAAGGGTTAAGGAAAGGAAATAGTTTTGACGGCATAGTTATGGTGTTAAAAGATTTTCCCTAAAACCAAACGTTAGTGAACCAGTCTATTTTTTTAGTTTTTTCGTTGTGCGGCGGGGTCTTGTCTTTAAAGGATTAAACCTATCTAACGCGATAATTGCCAGAAAAAGAAACAAAACAAACATCGATTGACCAATAAAGGATTTTTAAGTCCAAGCAAGGACAAATAGAAAAGGGTATCAGGCCAGAACATCCAAATAGTTTGTATTGTATTTAAACTAGTCGTACAGAAAATTACTTCACCGCGTTTGTGGCATCACATCTGTACTTGATTGGATGGGTCTCACTGAATCATACGCTACTCAATTGAAGCGGTTAAAAACCATTACTTCTATTTCAAATGAAGCTTTGCTCATTAGTAACCATTTCCACTCTTCACTCGAGTGGGCGCTTCCAAAGGTGTAGTCCCGTAAGTAAAAGTTTTAATATGTACTTATGAAAAAGTTACATTTAAACGCTATTTTTGCTTTAAGTTTGCAACTGATACGATTGCTGTTGTTCTCTTGGCCATGGATATCGCATGGAAGATGGTTGCTATCCTCCGAAGAGATTAACTTATACGATTGATATCGTATTTTATTGTGTGCAAAATATTGCTTGTTCTTTTTAGAATATTTTGGAAGCGACAGAATCATAGTTAAATACGAAAATAGTCTCAGGTTTGGGAAATTCACAGTCGTTGCTCCTTACCCACGTCAATTGCCCACGTCAAGTTTTAAGTTTGTCAATACGGTGGTACAGACTGATGGGAAAAAGGATAAAATATAGTTCTCTAATGTCCTACCTTTCAACAACAAAAAAATCTGACAATTATAAAGGAAATCGAAAAGGATATGGACAGATCTATGGACGGACGGACAAAATGACGAAAAAGAATACACACAAAAAGTACAAATACTTAAGTTTTTGATGCCATACGTTTCAAACAAGCGCGGAATTATAAAACCGTATGGTTATAACGGAATTCAAAAGAAGGGTGGTGGTACCAACAGACAGGCTTGCGTAAATTAATTACCCATAAAAATTAACCTATAAAATAATTTCAAAGGAGGCTAAAAAGTTGATGTCCGGGTTACCAGACTCCAGATATAAAGCGGTTAATAACTAACTTTTCATTAAGTTTGATATGGATAAACTCTTTACTCTCATTTAGTTTTATTATTATCTTTAACAGGATCCAGATGCAGTTCGAAGCCTAACTACAATAATACCATCCACATTCAGTACTGCCCTTGCATCAGTTCTTATTGGTGCGACAATGACCGTAGCCAGGTAAGGAAAAAAACAATTTTCTTTTGAGTTGTGATATTTGTGTACATCTAGGGCCTGATCGAGAATGGCCCGGACTATAAGCATAGAACATTTTGGAAGTCCCCTTAAGGTTCTTGTATGGTAACAGATATCTATACAATTCCAAAGGGGAAACTTTGGCCCCAGTTTTCATATAAAGTATAAGACCTATACTCACGAAAACTTACCAAAAATTACAGGAGATAGTTATTTTGCCATTAAAATAATTAATAAGTATAATTTTAAAGATATTAATTAGTTATAATTAAAACATAATTTTATTAATTATTTCTAAACTACAGATGGCAGCACTAACGGCATGTAAATATCGAAAAAAAAAATTGTTTCAATTATAACTAATTAATATCTTTAAAATTATACTTATTAATTACTTTAATGGCAAAATAACTTTCTTCTGTATTTTTGGTAAGTTTTCGTACATGTCGTGTACTATATTTAAAAACAGGGGCCAAAGTATTTCCTTAGAAATTGTATAGAGATCTGTTACCATACAGGACCCTTAATATCGTCTATTTATTTCCTAAATTAAAACAAATAAATGTGCGCCCCTCCAAAAAAATTCCTGAAATTGCCGGGGTACCACAATATGCCTGACCCCACTGATGATTTCTTTTATTCTTAAGTTTGGATAGGGCCTTAGTGATAGTTTTTGTTTTTATTTCTCGCGTGGAAACTTTTTACTTTATTTACACATCCTTCGAAAAGAAGATACTTTTCTTTCACCTTGCTTTTCTATAAGTAATTCAGTCATAATGACGTAAAGATAAATGCGCGCTCTCTAGCGGTTTTTACGTTCGTGCCAGTTTGTACCAAATGTTTCGTTCGAATTTGATTCGATATGACCTTCAGAACTTTAGAATTTGCCTAATTCTAATTATTAATTTATTTGACTAAGCCTTTTATACATTCGTAAATGAAAGGGGTCGCAGTTGCAGTTATAGTTAGTGTCAGCGTAGAACAGAATAATTGCAATTAGTGTAAGTGAACTTACCATTACCATTACTTACATACTTTGTACCATTTATTGTAATTATTATCATTAGTGCATTGTTGACATTATATATTGCTTTTCAGTCAATGTGCATGCCTTATGAAGACATATATTGAAGAGAAGAAATCACGATTTTATTTATTAAAATGAGTTTCAGACATAAATCAGGATTTATACTTAGCAATTCATATTTTTTGATGTCATGCAAAATTTATATTTAGTAATATATATAATCTCATATCATGCAAGGTTTTGATTTTAAATAAATGTTATATAACATATTACATCCTATTTATTATAGAAAACACAAAGCGTTTGACAATTTTGAACAATATGGTTCCCGGTGCCAAAAACGCCTTAATCCGTAAACATAAAAGGTCAAAAACATGGAATTTTCATGGTTAAGAGGGACTGTGAGTGCCATAGAGCTATTGCATTAGTTTTGAAATCACAACTTTTGTAAAGGAATTGTTTTGCCATTTTATCCCATTTTCACCAGCTATGGGAATCATCATAACATCAATTTAGAACACAATTGAAAAGAAAATAACATCCGGTTATTTAGTTATTAATTGGTAAAGTTTAGAAATAGTGTCGCCATCTGCTGTATATTTTGGCATTTTAAAACTTCCAAAATATATATTTAACAAATCTAGGTAAACTTTCGTTTCTCAAATTTGTTTCATTTCGATGATATGTTGATTCCCATACCTGGGGGAAAAGGGCTAACATGGAAAAGCAATACTTCTCAATGGCAATTTCAATACTTCCGCGGAAGTTGTGATTCCAAAACAAATGCATTAGTTCTATGGGACTGACAGTACCTAAGCAAATAAAAATTCAGAAATAAAGACCAAAAGTAGAGTAAATCCGCAAAAAGTAGCCAAGAAAAAAAAATCAAGCATCGGTGTAATACATGTCAGCCGAGGAAAAAGTGATAAGGCACGTCCATTAATTTCACAGAGGGTCTGTTGACGAAGGCAACTCTACTTCCAGTATAAAACATGGAACGGCTAGCGTATTATGGCCGGAATGCTATTTGGCGTTCGTAAAAAAAGTAAACACAGGGTTGCTGAAGCAACAAGATTGATGTAAACATCTATTAAGTTGAACTGGTATCTGTACAAATTTAAGTACGTTTTCGCTACCTGACTATAGAAGGAAAGTCGCTAAATCGAGACTGGTCATAATACGCTTGCAGTACCTAAAACATGCGATGGCCAGAAAATGTAATGTGATGACCAGAATTATATGGCACTGCTGAGGCAATGCCTTGCAATTATGAATCTTTATTGTGAATTCATGTGTACGGCCAACGAGTAAGTGGCGGTAACCACACGCGCTACCTCAATATATCCCCAAATGCCATGCACTGTATTTTCATTAGGTTTAACAATTAAGGTCAACTCTTTTATTTACCAATATTCTCCCAAAGAATGCAAATATTTTTATGAAATATCAAAGATATTCCGATTATCGGAGATCGAAAATATCCATTTGTAGCCTCGACGCGGAGCCTCCTTACTACCAGGGCCGGATTTAAAGATTTGCCGCTTGTAGGCTACGATTGATTTGCCGCCCTTGTCACAATATTCTCCCCCTCAGGGCCGGATTTCTAAATAGGCTAAGTAGGCTGTAGCCTAGAGCAGCGAATTTTTTGGGTTGGCGAATTTTTTGGGGCGGCAAATTTTACGACCAATTAAAGCAGCATTCGGCATAAAAATATTATCATAAAGATACGAATATTTTTAAGAAAGAAAACAAATAATTTACATTAAGGCGTAAATATATACACACGCGCAAGCGCGCTATATCGAGGGCAATTGCACCCCTCCTCCAGGATTTCGAAGTTGAAAGAAAAATAGTCGAACAGTTTTAAAAAAAAACGCTTATTTCGCTCTCGATTTAGCGTGTAAAGGTACATAGATGATTCTAATATGTGTATTTCAAGCAGCACATACCACCATATGTTGCAGCTAACCAGCTACCTTTCCCCGAAGGGGGAGAATATTGTGACAGGGGCGGCAAATCAGTCGTAGCCTACAAGCGGCAATTCTTTAAATCCGGCCCTGCTCCCCTTTCGGGGAAAGGTAGCTTCAAAATAGGGTGGTATGAGCTGTTTAAAATAGATACACATATTAGAATCATCTATGTACCTTTACACACTAAAGCGAAAGAAGCGAATTTTTTAAACTGTTCTACTATTTTTCTTTCAACTTCGAAATCTGTAAGGAGGGGGTGCAATTGCCCTCGCAGCGACCATGTTTGCTACGAAATATTATAGACCGAGAGCCCAGGGCCCCCAGACCGAAGTCATTTTCTAAAGGATGAAATGTATCGGATTAGGTTCGGTTTTCATTTACTTTTAGTATATGCATACCCGCTAGAGTGAACCGACGCCCAATTTAAAGGAATCGGGTGCAAAAAGTAGGTAAATTATAAGTTAACTTGGATATGTGGTTGGTTGGTTGGTCGATTGATATATATATTCCGGTTTGTGTGCTTGATCATTGGAGATGTGAAAATGTTGTAAGCTAAAGACAGCTATGGTAACTTGTTTATTAATTTATTTTCTAATTAAACGAAAATTTAATTAAATCGAAACGATATTCTTTCTTCGTTTTTATTACTTATGGACTCAGTTTTATTTCTGTCACCATACAAACACGAAAAATTACACCCCCCCCCCCCTGTCCTTAGCTTACAACATTTTCACAACTCCAATGATCAAGCACACAAACCGGAATATATATGTCAATCGACCAACCAACCACATCTCCAATACAAACATAGTTCTTTTTTGCTTAACTTCCCCTTCTTGTCGACCGAGGACGATTGTAGCGCCATCTCACGCCGCCAGATGCGTGGGACAAAGTCTGAACTCTATAAAGACGTTTAAAGCGTCTGGGAAAAGTTTCGGCCGACGGAAAGTGTCTGGGAAATTTATTATTAACTTTTAACAGTATTTCTAAAACATACGTAAAAATCAGCCTTTAGAAAATGACTTAAGTTAACTTATAATTTACCTACTTTTTGCACCCGATTCCTGTAAATTGGCCGTCGGTTGCATCTTATTGTCGGTTGCATGTCGGCATGCATGTCGGTTGCATGTTATTTCAATGTAGATTTCAATGTAATTCAATGTAGAATTAAAGTTTCTCGAGCGATTGTTGCGAATGGCAAATGTGATTTAATTCTAATAAAAACAGGGCCTTTAGCTATAAGTAATAATAAAGTTTTAAACGCCAAAATTAACTATTTTCATTAATCTTCTTTCTCAGATTTAATAATTAGACTTTTATCGTTTGCTAAATTTGTTTGAAGTTCGAAGAATAATGATGTAATCTTTTTTAATAAATATTTTTGTCGCCACAATTTCCCATTTACATTTTTTCGAAAATTCACTTATTTAGTTTGTTAAATTAATTTACAGTTCAAAAAATTTATAATTTGTACAATTGATGCTTTAAAAATAAAAGCGAAACTTAGCATATTTTTTTTATGCCAAGTTAGAATTCTCTATGCATCTTTCTACATACATATATATAGAACCATTAAAAGAACTCTATTGTGATAATACAACAATCCAAACCGAATTATAACACATAAATATTTTTTCAAAAGTGTATTTTTATTTTAACAAAAGTTTCTCGTACGTTTAACGAAATGGCAACAGTGAAAATATTGAATAAAAATGGAATTTGCATGTTATTTCAATGTAGATTAAATTTTTAGTTATTTAAATTTTAAATAAGCTTCTAGTTTAAATTTTTTAATGAAATTTGGCATGTAGCCTAATCTGATTTTTTGCTTCAAAATGACGTATCCCACTTGTCTGTGGGACTTGTGGATGACAACAGTGAAAATATGAATAAAAATAGAATTTGCATGTTATTTCAATGTAGATAAAAAAATTTAGTTATTTAAATTTTAAATAAACTTCTAAT
Source organism: Oedothorax gibbosus (assembly GCA_019343175.1). NCBI lineage: Eukaryota > Metazoa > Arthropoda > Arachnida > Araneae > Linyphiidae > Oedothorax > Oedothorax gibbosus. The sequence continues at coordinate 93,788 of JAFNEN010000843.1, forward strand.
TTAAATTTTTAATGAAATTTGGAATGTAGCCTAATCTGATTTTTTGCTTTAAAATGACGTATCCCACTTGTCTGTGGGACTTGTGGTTCTTTCTGTGAAAGTGGGTGACAGACGGACTGAACGATTATAAAACCTTCCACTTTTTACGTTATAAACGTAGTGTGGAAGCTAAAATCAGATTAGGCTACATTCCAAATTTCATTTAAAAATTTAAATTAAAAGTTTATTTAAAATTTAAATAACTAAAGATTTAATCTAAATTGAAATAACAAGCAAATTCCATTTTTATTCAATATTTCACTATTGCCGTCCACAAGTCCCACAGACAAGTGGAATACGTCATTTTGAAGCAAAAAATCAGATTAGGCTACATTCCAAATTTCATTAAACAATTTTAATTAGAAGTTTATTTAAAATTTAAATAACTAAAAATTTAATCTACATTGAAATAGCATGCAAATTCCATTTTTATTCAATATTTTCACTGTTGCCATTTCGTTAAACGTGCGAGAAACTTGAGTTAAAATAAAATAAAAAAATGTTGAAAAAATATTTATTTATGCGATATAATTCAGTTTGGATTGTTGTAATATCACACTAGAGTTCGTTTGATGGTTCCTTATATATGTATGAAGAAAGATGCATAGAGAATTCTAACTTGGCATAAAAAATATGCAAAGTTTTGCTTTTATTTTTAAAGCACCATTTACACTAATTATATATTTTTCGAACTCTAAATTAATTTAACAAACAAAAATAACTGAATTTTCGAAAGAAATGTAAATGGGAAATTGGGACGACACAAAGATATTTATTAAAAAAGATTACATCATTATTCTTCGAACTTCAAACAAATTTAGCAAACGATAAAAGTCGAATTTTTAAATCTGAGAAAGAAGATTAATGTTAAATGTTTAATTACAACTAGCTAAAGGCTCTGTTTGGCGAATTTGTATAAATAGTTTGTTTCCTGTTGAGCACAAATGTTGTGTGGAAGCGGTTTAAGTGACAGATTCTGTAACAAACCTACTTGTTTTTTTTATGAAGTAGTGTGGCTTTGGTATTTAGACATAACAATTATTTTTAAATTTGTTAATTACATATAGGTCCTAAATGTCATATACGTAAATTTACTGGAATTTTACGGAAACTGGTAGGCAGAATACGTTTGATAAAACTTCCGAGCAAAGAAAATTTGGCTCCATTCGACTCGTTTCCGAGCCTTGAAATTGCCTTAAAGATTTTATTTCACCAAAATTATTACTTTCAGTAAGAGGAATGGGAAATTATTACATTTAACTTTGCAGTGTGGAGATCAATAACAGTCGACATGCGTTGGGTTGCATGTGTTGTGTATCTAATACCCCGTAAATCGGATAACCAGCCCCGACGCAAAGTGATCATAGAGATATTAAAACCGTGCGCGCTATCGCACTCTTTCCAGAGGAGATACGCAATGAAGAGCTAAGCAGTAGTGACTCGTCGTGGTATACAGCAAGTACAGCCGGGCTCTACCTAAATATTCAGTTTAAAGCAAAATCCCAAATACGATCATCAATTATTTATTCATTACTGTATTTTCCCAAAGGAGCGGATTTTTTTAATGTAACGCTTTCACGCTAGACAAAAAAAAATCCTTTTCTAGTAGTGGGATTGAAACAAGATAGGGTATCAAATGAGTTGCAGGCTCATAATCTATTCCTACTGCCTGCAGCCAGTAAAGAGTACCGACTGAAGGGCTGGTAAGCGAGGTAGTATGACGATGAGGAATGTATTGCTTAATTCACGTAGTGCAAATCAAATTCAAATCGCCGAGTGAACGATTATAATACTTTCCACTTTTTACGTTAAAAACGTAATGTGGAAGCTAAAATGAGAAGTTTCAAGCCTAAAAATTAAATACAAATAGTAGCTGCCACTTGAGTTTATTCATTACTGTTTAGTAATATTATTTCTGAGTTTTTCTTTTATAAAATCTTTGTTTTTAATAGCTTTTTATAAACTGTTAATAATCGTTGCACCATCGAAATATGCAAATATCCCTTTGAGGTTGAATTGTATTGCTATTTAATTAATTTTAAATACAGTTAATGTGTAAACTATTTCAATAGTTCTTAACGTGCTTTTAATATTTTACTTTATAAATTCGCAGATTTTGCTTTGGTTTAGTTACGTAGGATAAATACATACCTTACTACTTTGTATCCATTGAAATGAAAGTTTGTGTATTACACATATAAACCAATATATTTTCACTTAAATGTAATCATGGAAAGTTATAGTGGAAAAAGCGCTAAAAAAATGTAGCGATTCAGCTTTTTTTTTCGCTCAACTTGTGTAATAAAGTCATTGACCACTCTTGACGATCGAAAAACGAAATACTATGCTATCTTCAACATTAAATGTTGTTTAAATTATATTTTGATACACTCTTTAAAGGATTTTAGTACTATGTTCCAATTCCCCAAGGCGACCTCAACATGGAAGGTGAAAAGAAATAGATTTTCCACCTCCGTTTTTCCTCTAGAAGCGCACGGATTTACTTCTCTATGGTTGCGATTACCAGACTTGAAATTAATGTCTTACTCATATTATTTCGGATTTTTATCTTTTAAAAATCTATATAAAAATTAGTTTTTTATAAACTGTTAATAATCATTCATCAAATGCCCCAGATCTTTACGCCACCTAGTGGCAATTAAATAAACATAAACTTTTAGCAATAATTAGTACTTAAAAATAATTATTTTAAATTGTTATAATTACAAACTAGTTAGAATTAATTATAATTAACGTGCTTTAAATAAATTATAATTTATTTAAATTAACAATAATAAATTTCCTTAAGTTATGCGGAAAACGATTTTTTAAAAATTTCACGTTTTTATTCGGAAGTGAAAGCGTTACTAGCATTCACAAAGTCGCCTTAAGGGGTTAAAAGAAAATTATTACAAAATTAAAATATTAAATTACTTTTTAACAAACAAATCTACGTCCAGTTTACATATCTGAACTAAGTTTAAAATCAATTATTATCAAGCAACCCCTTAGGAACAAGACGAAAAGAAAACACGCCCTCGGGATTTAGATGCGTGCCCGGACAGTGACCTTCATTCTGGCTAAATTCTCGATCCGCCTGACAAGATCTTCATGCGTGATCGTCCTCAGTCTGGTGATCGGGGTTGTGACTTCTATGTCGTGGTTAAGTTCGGAAAGCAAAGTTTTCCTTCGAGCTCTAGTTTTGTTTTTCGCAGAGCTTTTGTATTGCGACAGCTCTAGTTTTCTTTTGTGCAGAGCGTTTGTTTTGCGACGGCTTTGGCGTCAGAGAATGTTATAGTCAGGGGGACTGGTTCAATGTTTCTCGTCTCCTTGGCTGGAGAATCGGCCTCTTCATTCCCCTTGATGTCGACGTATTTGCCGGGGTCAATTGAAGTATACTTCTTTGACTCCCTTCTTTTTGGCCTCTATTGAGAACAGGAGGATATTTATCTTTAGGAAGAGGTTCGAATTTCCTTAGGTTTTACCCATTTACATGAGAATTGACAAATACTCGCGCAGCATTGGCGCCAAAACGCGTCTGGCGGCAAAATTTGACAATATTAATATTCTTGCACAATGGTTATTGTACACAGGAGGAGCTGATTAAAATAGGTTCGTTCCATACTAAATGAAGAAAAGTTTATAACCCTCTTATTTTGACTTTTTTCCATTTCAAGTTTTATTTTTAATGCCTTAATATCCAGGCAATCCTCTATTGGCGATTTCCATGAAATATCCCGCATTTAATAATTGGGGAAATAGAGCCAATTGCCATGCCCTGCATTTTCATAAAGTTTAACAAATAAAGCTCGTTTTTATTTACCAATATTCACATTTCAAAGAACGCAAATATTTTTTTTATTTCTAAATTTGTAAAATACTGAATAACATACCGTAAAAAATAAAATTTCATATATCAAATGCTTAAAAAAGAATTATGGTAGTCACAAAACTGACAATTCCATTTTTTTTATACAAGTAAAGATCAAATTCAACAATCAGAATTAATAAATCATAATGAAATATTATGATATACACAATACGAAACTTCCCGGAAACTGCAAACAGAAAATGAATTACTTAGTTCGTTAATGAAATAAAAATTGGGTTGTATTTTTCCAAGTATCACATAAAGGGCTAAAAGTTTTTACACTGTACCTGTTTTGTATTTCACAATCACACTGCTTACATTTTTTTTTTGGTGAAGTAGTGTGGCCTTGGTATTTAGACATAAAATTTATTTTTAAGTTTGTTAATTAATCTAGGTAATAAATAGGATATACGTAAATCTACTGGAATTTTACGAAAACTTGTAGGCAGAATACGTTTAATAAAACTTCCGAGCAAAGAAAATTTGGCTCCATTTGATGCGTTTCCGAGCCTCGACATTACATTAACGATTTTGTTTCACCGAAATTATTACTTTCAGTAAGAGGAATGGGAAATTATTACATTTAACTTTGCAGTGTGGAGATCAATAACAGTCGACATGCGTTGTGTTGCATGTGTTGTGTATCGAATACCCCGTAAATCGGATAACCAGCCCCGACACAAACTGATCATAGAGATATTAAAACCTCTTTCCAGATGAGGCACGTAATGAAGACCTAAGCAGTAGTGGCTCGTCGTGGTATACAGCAAGGGCTCTACCTAATATTCAGTTTAAAGCAAAATCCCAAATCTGATCATGAATTATTTATTCATTACTGTATTTTCCCAAAGGAGCGAGTGTTTTTAATTGTAACTTATTATGATTAATTGTAAACTATTATGATTTTTTTGGGGGATCATAAGCATATAATTTTTAAGTGATTAATCTATTGCCACACTAATTTGAATAATTTAAACGCGAAAAGAAGATTGAATTTCCTCACAGTTGTACTATAGCGGAAATCGGAAATCGATACTAACTATCAGAGCATCGGCGCGAAGCGCCCTTTCTCTTTCATCGAAAAAGTGCCGTAAAGGCGATAACTTTTACAAGGAATGAACTTAGGCTCGAAGGCCCGCGTTCTATGGCTCGATAAGGTTGAAGAGAGCCAACATCTTGTCGGCCTTGGTAGTAGCGGCGGAAAGGGCCGCTGCCTTCTTGATGAACGTGGGGATGTCCCCGAAAACGTCTGTAATGGCGTCTCTCACGGACGTGAGGGCCTCGAAAAGCGACGCAGGGTCTTCTGCAGTCTGGAGGCGGGGCTTGGGGTGCTGCCACCTGGCGGCACGCTCGGGAGGCTCCCTTTTGGGAAGCTTTGGTCGCTCCGGACAGGTCACGGAGGAGCTAAGGTGGGGGCCACCGCAGTTGGCACAGCAGTGGACGTTTGAATCAGCTCGGGTGGGGCAGGTACGGGAGTCGTGGCCGAGGCCGCAGTACCGACACCTGGCACCCATATGGCATTGGCTACTAACGTGCCCGTGGTTCTGGCAGTTGTAGCACTGTGGGATGCGCGAGACCTTCCTGTATGGTTCGAAGGTAACCTTCTTACCCAGGAGGCTGCATTGTTTGAAAATCTCTCTAAAGTTTCCAGTCCGGACAACTAGGACCTGGAATATCGGTAGAGGGGCTTTGGTACGAGCCCTGGTCATCTGGGCTACTCTATCAGTTATGTAACCCTCCGCGGCAAGCGCGGCAGTGATGGTTGCTGGATCGGTGTCGCGGGCAAGCCCTTGACAACCGTTTTGAGAATGGGGCGTTTGCGATGCGAGTGGCGAAAGAATCCTGCCTTTGCATCGGCAAGTATGGCCAGGATCTTAAATTCCTCATCGAGGGTTCGTGGATAAACCTTAACGAACTTGTGTATAAGGTTTGCAGCCTATATCACCTCCCACTGCATCGCGAACGCGGAGGCAGATTGCATCGCCGATATCTCCTCCGAGGAAAAGAATCGGGTCAGGTCTGCGTGCCGCCTGGAATTGGGCATCAGGGGTCTTTGAGTCAACCGCCTCCGGGAATTGGGCATCCGGGTTTGGCTTGACCTTCTTAGCCGTCGGGACATCCGTGCTTCCCTCCTGGGACCGGGCTTCCGAGCTTCCCTCCGGGAATGGGGCATCCGGGGTTACAGTCCCTGCCGACGGGGATTGGGCATCCGACGGCAGTACCATGGTCTCGGCCAAGGGCTGGATTGTGGCCACGACCTGTGGCTCATCAGGAAATCCGCATATCGCATCAAGTTTAAGCTGATTGATACGTGCTGGGTCCAGCAGATCATCATTTTCTTCAATGATATGGTTGATCATATCCCATGAAAGGTGCGGCATCCGAACTATTAAAGTCTTAATGCGTTCGCGACATGTTCGAAAATCCATAGCTTCATAGACCTGTTTGCTAAGTTCATCGAGGAGGGCCTGGGCAGCTTCCCTTTCCTCCTTCGACATCATAGCAAGAGCCAAGATTTCAGCCTCTTTGGTGCGCTCCATCTCAATGAATGATGAGAATGAATGTATTTGTACTATAGCGACAGAGCGAGATTGATTATACGTTGCGAGCGCTCGTAGTGGCAGATTGGTGTACTATCGTCATCTTGTCGTCACGTTGTTGCACCCCCCCCCCCCCCTCCTCCGCCTTAAAGGAAAAGTTAATTTTAACATTTCCCTTTGTTTCTGAAATTTGAAAAAAAAATGCATATTTTTATATTTTTAAAATAATTAAGTTGGAAAGAAAAAAAAATTTAAATTTTTCTTTGTTATATAATTTATTCAAAGAAATATACCAACATTGTATTTACATTTCCGTTGCCCAAGGTCTAACTAGCCATTCGCTAATGTCTTCTAAAAAGGGGGTCTGAGAGTGATCGGAAATGTCTAGTTCTGGGTCTTTTGGTGTTCGTCCAGGTCCTCTTAATTGGTCAAGATAGTGTCGTAAGTTTGCGTGTTACGAAGTACCGTTACGAAAAGGTCTGTAAAATATAGAAGACTAATTAAATAATGCCGACGTTGTTGCATATAATAATCTACCCATCGTCGTTCTGAAATAAAGTGTTTCATATAAAAAAAGATATCAATTTTTTTTTCTCAAAAACTTTATTTCATGTAAAACAGATTTTCCTTGCAAAATTGGAAATTTTCGAATCGTTACGTCACGCAAGCGATTACCCCCCCCCCCCCCCTCCATGTCATGATCCGTCACGTTGGCGCATACCCCTCCCTAGCCCCTCTGAGCGTAACGTAATTTATGTCCCCTTTACGTTGCAACAAGCTAATGGGAAACTTGTGCTTGTTTTGATTTAACAATTTTTTTGAATGTCTGGTTCTATTCTTGTCACACACATAATCAAGTCATTTTCCTGGTCTAAACGATTCCTTGATTTAGTTTTTAAGATTAACATAGTCGAGAACTCCAGTTCGCAAAGATAGGACATGGCAAAGGGACATGGCTCCTTAAAACTTAAGATACCAAACCAGGGTATTCACGCCTTCTCAACAACCACAATTTATCAATTTCTTCACTTGCAAACTCCAGTTTTAAAATGCTGTCTGGTGAAAGTTCCATCAATTTATCATGGAGTTGCGATGGAATTTCTGCTTTTTCATTAAAAAGATGAGAGGATTGTCGCTTACACCTCTCGGCCACCGGGGGGCCAACTTCTGTGTAGAACTCTCCATTGATAATTATGTTAGGAAGAAGACAAGTAGGTTTGTAACAGAATCTGTCACTTTACCCGCTTCCACACAACAGTTATGTTAAACAGGTAAAAAGGCGCCAAACACAGCATTAATTCTATATTAAACATTTACATGCTAAATTTGGGTAGTTTTATTTATTTTATTTTAAAAATTCAATAATTATTACTTATCGTTTGCAAAAATTAATTTATATTTCAAAGAATAAATATGTAATATTCCTCGCTTTTAAATAGAATGAAAATATTTCATATCAACATACAAAGAATCTCGTAGTGAAATATATTTGACGTCATTTCAAACTGATCGATGTCGCTAAAATAATTTTATTTTAATTTATTGTCTAAAAGAATTAAGTTTCTCGGGCGATTGTTGCGAATGACAATGGTGATTTAATTCTAATAACAAACAGGGCCTTTAGCTATTTGTAATGTGGTTGTTTCACGGAGGATCTGGCAATAGCTTCGCGGTCTTGTTTTCCTGTCTCTCGAAAATTTCTATTTTCTATTTCAGGATATTTTAAAAATGCAAACTTTTTTAAAAAAGTTATTTAATTGTTCAATAAATGTATCTCCTCTAAAAATTATCCCCATGCCTGAAAATATTAATATTTCTGAAATATTTTTTCTTCTTTATTACTGAATAAATACATTTTTTTAAAAATATTTCCATTAAAAAATATGATTTAATACTATTTTTTTAAATCTATTTAAAACAAAATACCTTTTTCAATAACATTTCTGTTCCGAAACTAAAATGTTTTGAAAACACTATATATGCTATATTTAATACTTATATAGGAACATTTTTTATGATATGGTTATTTTACTTTTCATAAAACACATGTGTAGGAAATAGTTAAACTAGAAATTAAATAAATACTTGTGTAAGTCAAGAATTTTAATGAAGAAAAATATAACTTTCTATTAAATCAGATACAATGATTGGATTTTCTAAATGAATGCAGTCAAATTCATTATTACATTAGCACATAAATTTCTTCAAATTAAAATATTAAAAACATAATTGTTCAAAAACTTTAGAATAAGTGGAAGCCGATTCAAAATAATAAAATTAAAAAACTTACAAGAATTATTTTATAGAATTTTCACCTAGTTTAAGTTTGTCACGTTTTGTTATTACTAAGTTCATTAATTTTTGAAACATAGAAATGTATACGGGTTATTATATAAAATTATTGCAGTTAACGCGGCAGTATGGGAACTGCAACCCACCAAGTTCCACATTACTATAATAATTTAAAACGTCAAATATAATGTCCTTTTGTATTTCATTTAGACTAAAATGTTCCGTAAATTTATCTTCGAGTGAATGAATAAGATTGTAAAGCCTTTTAGATGGGTACATTAATCCCCGTTTGTCGAATTCATGAGTAAAGTCTGCAACTATTGGCTTTTCATTTTCATTGTCCTTCAAAGTTGCTAGAGAGTCTGTGCAATTATGTTTTTTTAAGAACTTTCTTACTACATACCCGGCAATGTAAAAAAATAATGTAAATATCGATAACTTTGAAGTTTCAAAAGCGTAAACAAAACGCGGGGCACGGGACGAAAACGAAGTAAATAGCCGACGGAAAATAGGAAGACAGCAGCGCCCCAAGCGGATGTAATGTTGTAGGGATCCAGTTTTTGTTTGCGCTTTATACACTACCTCTTCTAGCCACTACATCGAGAGACATGAAAACAAGACTGCGGAGCTACTGCCATATCCTCCGTGAAACAACCCCATTCAAACTTTTACACGCCAAAATTAACTATTTTCATTAATCTTCTTTCTCAGATTTAATGATTAGACTTTATCGTTTGCTAAATTTGTTTAAAGTTCGAAGAGTAATGATGTAATCTTTTTTAATAAATATCTTTGTTTCGCCACAACTTTCCATTTACATTTCTTTAAAAAATTCAGTTATTTATAGTTTGTTAAATTAATTTTCAGTTCGAAAAATATATAATTAGTACAATTGATGCTCTAAAAATAAAAGCGAAACTTTGCATATTTTTTTGTGCCAAGTTAGAATTCTCTATGCATCTTTCTTCATACATATATAATGAACCATCAAAAGAACTCCATTGTGATATTTCAACAATCCAAACTGAATTATATCACATAAATAAATATTCTTTCAAAAGTTTTATTTTAAATAAAGTTTCTCGTACGTTTAACGAAATGGCAACAGTGAAAATATTGAATAAAAATGGAATTTGCATGTTATTTCAATGTAGATTAAATTTTTAGTCATTTAAATTTTAAATAAACTTCTAATTTAAATTTTTTAATGAAATTTGGAATGTTGCCTAATCTGATATTTTGCTTCAAAATGACGTATCCTACTTGTTTGCGAGAGTTACGGTTCGTTCTGTGAGAGTGGGTGACGGACAGACGGACTGAACGATTATAAAACCTTCCACTTTTTACGTTATAAACGTAGTGTGGAAGCTAAAATTCATGATGAATGAATCTATCGCAATCGAAGAAAACAACGAAAATCGAATCGTAAATGTACGCTTTCGCATCCGTCCCGAAATCATTAAAAACATTCAAAAGTGCGTAAGCGGGATAATGCTTCTTCGGCGAAAACTTGCTTTAACATTTCGTAGGTTTCTGCATCTATCTTGCCCAATTTGAAAAAAAAAATAATGTTAATTCTTTGCTCCTTTTTCGCTTCGACAACAGGAATAACCAGGCCAAAAACCAGGCCCTTATTTTTGAAAGGATCTTATTTGTTATAGATAAAACACTTGTTTTACGAACCATGCAGACTGTTTTAGATAAATAAAATTGGTGTGTCATGTGGAGGCCCCGATTATCCCGGCAATCTCCTCGAAACATTGGATTTAAAAACTAAATATGTACAAATAAATTAGTATTTCGGAACATATATAAATACTGTATGTACAAACTTGAGTTCAAGGGTGTAACCATAACAGGCGTTAAAAAACGGTTTGATAGGTTCAAAACACAATAAAACTGTGCATAATTTTCTGTGCATTTACTTTCATTTTTAAGGTGATTATTTTTAAAACGTTAGCCGAGTCTACGCATCGCCAGATCAGCGATTAGAAATTAGCAGCATATAGGAGCCGACATCTTTTTAATGACGTATGTATCTCTTAGCTGTGACGACAACAGTAATCTATGCATCTAATTGGTTCGAATACTAACTTGGATCTACCAGCTCATGTGCGGATGATGACGATGAGAATACTTTCTTCAACCTCAACTTCTCTAGCAGATGACAGATGATATCTAACTTTTGTGTTAAAGATATGGTTGAGTTGAGGGCTGAGTTGGAGAATTTTCGCTTGTGCGATATACCATTCACAAGCAGCAATTCAAAAGTAAATTATGAACAAACCTGCATCAAAATAAAAATCTAGCTATAGCATAATCAGTCGTTGAAAACTGAACTATAATTTAGTTCGGAACCATTTTGTTTCATATATTTATTTCGTTTACGGTAGGAAATGAACTTACGAAACAAAAATAATTATTGTATGCTTAAAACCTCCAGCAATAAAATGTTTTAATGTTGTTCTATTAAATCCTAAATCAACGAGCAGTTATTTAGAACCAAACATCGGTCCACTTCGCGTCAACACCGCGTACTGTTAATCCAATTGTTTTCGTTCAAAATGAAGGCTTTCATAAAGACCTCCAAATCAACGACTCCACCACCCTATCGCACTACCTTCAATCATCAACTATGACTCTATTTGCGACCTACACATCAACCGGTAAGTTATCCTAAATATACATTATCATATATCAGTATAATTTCTATATATACTTATTGAGGACAGATCTAATCTACTTATAAAAGATGGTGATGCAGAATTGATTGATAAATTTGATATTTGTCACAACGATATCACCAGCCTCCCATAATTTGGAAAAGCTAGTTTTTTTGGAACTATATAAAGAACATTGTCCCCAGCGACTGTTCTTGTATCTTGTATTTTGCATAAGGATCTCTGCCGACCCGAAGGTCTCTACAGATCCGTCGAATGTAGTCCCTAGTGGGAACTAATGGGTTATTGTCTATGGGTAACAGCGGGTGCTGTAGATTGAAGTACTCTATGGAGAGAGCAGTTCGAGGAGTGCGACCAACTTGTCGGTTTTGGTGGTGCAGGCGGTAAGAGCTGCTGGCGGTAAGAGCTTGTGGCGCTAGCACCGTATAATAGCGGCTAATATGTTTCAAGCTGATTGTCACAGGAAATTTTATATAACAAAATAATTATGGATTGAATAACAGCTCGAAGTTAGATATTTTGATCCCTTAACAACCCCACATAATCTTATTTATGTTCACCTGCAAGCGAGCGCAGCAAGCCGGTCGCGAAGCGGCTAATGGGAATTGCGCAGAAATTCCCGGGGGTTGGCAAGCGATAGCGAGCAGGGGTGGCCTAGCCCCCTAGTTATAATAGTTTTAAGTAAAATATCAAAAGTCCCCCCCGTTGCCCCCCCCCCCCCCCCTCGTGTTGTTATGCAGAAGCATTTGGTGTTCTACCTTTCAATTGTTTCTCAGTCACTACTCTCTGTATTTTTAAGGGTGTGAGCGGTATCCGAAGATTTTAAAATAGTTTTGTCATAAATTATTCTAAAATTTTTAAGTTGTATTACTTTTTTAAGTAATACCGCTGGTGTGAACGGTTCCTCTATTAAATCAGAATGGCGGCAAAAATCACTGGATTAAAGAATGTCACAGTATTAAAAGATATGTTTGGTAACTTTTTGCTGCATGTGCTTTTATGTATATTTGTGCATATTTTACTGCTTCTACAACGATCAAAACAGCAATAATTGCTTGTGATGAATAATTCAATGGAAATGGCCGCTTTATGCGAAATGGCCCTTCATCCTGTCATCCCGACCCAATTCATGTTCACTCTATGCTTTGAGGTCTTTCAAGATATTAGCCCTACAGGACGGTTTGACGTCTCCGGCGTCAGTGCGTCGGCACCCTTAAATCATTTGATGTATATTTATTTTAAAAGTGTATTAACAGTTATGAGTACAATAAATATTTCCACATCTTATTTTTTTTTATTTATCATTGTATTTAATTCAAAACATTGTATTTCATTTCTAGATATTTTCCAAACACGATACAGAAACATAAATAAATATAACCAACTAAAAACAAATAAATTTTATTAAATTCTCTATTAATTTTTCTATAAAGGTTTATTATCTTTTTGAATAGAAAAATGGAAGAATCACATGTTGCTTTTGAAGAATTAAATAATGTTTGTTCTATTTAAATGAAAATATGAAAAACATGATACAAATAAAATTCATTTTGAAACAATTTTATTAAATGAAATTGCCCTAAATTTTTTAATGCCAGCATTTTATAATATTAAAAATTGAACGAAACAAATAGTTTCGAAAAATTTATTGTTTGTTATTTTATTGAAAAGTTATTAGAACAAAAAAATTAATTAAATTTTATTTTAAAAATATTAAGATTTTTTCCTCTACATTTTAGCATTTCATTCTGAATAATTCTGGATGCATAATGAATCGACACTACTCAAAACAATTAAGGGAGCGCATGGTTTAAATTTGGTGTGCATTACAATGGTTATGTTATAAATTTTGATGTGCAGTTGGGAACACAGCAGTAAGCCATAATTTCAAATGACTTTCATAACGAATTGAAATAATTTTGATAAAATTCAACCAAAAACGCCGCAAAGCAAGATATTTCTTTAGCTAAAACCAATGCTAGAACGTAAGCAAACAATTATACGGAAGCAACGTCCTCTAGTGACCTATAGCAATACTACGTGAAATCAAAGAAAATAGGGGATCGGACGGGCAGCTTGTATAAAGATGGCAGTGTACAGAGAGAGAAAGTACACCCACGGCAGAGGCTAAAATCGAACCCGCACTACAGTGGGCGTTACAGTAATGAGCTGCAATCAAACCTTGCCTCAAAGTTAGAATTAGCGTTACAGTTTCTCCCTAACCCTATGCAAAATTTCCTTAATGACAAGACATTTCGAGAACAGAATATGTCGTTTTGTCACCAAATTTGTCGCCACACTCGGGCCATTTTGCTAGCGATGTTTTTCGGAACGCTCTCGACACGTTTTAGAATTGTTTAAACTAATTACTACTAAAAATGCAAACTTATTTTCAATGATAACAAATAAGTTTTTTACAACATTCGTAACAATAATAATAAATAATGATATTTGGCATATAGCAAAAACTTCTTAACAATCATTTGACTTTAATCAATGGACCGAAAAATGTCTACCTGTCACGTGTTGTGGGGCAAGTCAACACACGAACTCCCTCTGAAACATTTAATTTATCAACTAATAAGGCACACAAGTCATATAAAAGTTTTAAATGGAAAACATAGGGTTTACATGAGAAAATAGGTAAATTCTTGCACAGCAATGGGGCCAAGACGCATCCGCGTTGGTTGGTATTGTTCGTTCGCAGGGATATTGTCAACAGAGAGCGCTGATTAAAATAGGTCAGTTACATACAATATTAAAGCAATAAAGAAAATGTTATAAGTTTTACATATTATTCCTTTATATTAACGAAAGTTTCTATTAGCTAGTTCCATGAAATATCACCATAAAATGAGTTGAGGAAATTGCCACAAAATTCATGCACTTTGTCTTCATAATGCTTAGCAATAAAATTCTATTCAGGTTAACATTATTCACATTTCAAGAAATGTAAATAATTTTTTTTAATGCTAAATTCTAGCTAACACTAATTTTAATAACTGATCCTAAAAAAAATACTTTATATATAGACTTAAAAAAAAATATAGTGGTAGTCGCAAAATCGATATTTCAATTTTTTTTTTCTGCAAGTAAAGGCCTTATTTATTTTGCCAGTTCTATCCGGTTACTGTTTTGTATTTCAACTCTCACTATATACTAATTTAATTTTTAGAATATTAAGAAGTATGGTGTTGCTATATATATTTAGCCACAAAAAATATTTCAATGTTTGTTAATAATTAAGGTATTAAACGACCTCGTTTCAAGCTTATTGACGAACCAAAGCCGCAGGCACTTTACTCTTCGACTCATAAAGTTTTCACAGTAAATGGGAGTTGCTTAAATGGCAAATTCTGGTGATGTAGTTTACTTGAGTTCTTAAACTTTGACACAGGGAAAAACACATTGAGCAAGAGAGGTCGTAAAGTCATTATAGTGGGAGAAACATTGTTGAATTGAAACATTTTTGAACAATGTTTATAAGAATACATGAGAATCCAATTATTCAATTGAAATAAGCCCATAGTATAATGCATGCGTAATAAACACAAAATAAAGTTAGAGTTAGCGTTATACCGTTTCCCCTAACCTTATGCAAAATTTCAAAATTCCTATTATCATTGGCAATTAACACTTTATGCAGCACACAAGGCATAATGCAGGGTTTTTTTTCCAGGCTGTATTGTTCTGGGCTTACTTGTATTATTTTTCCTTATCGTATGTCAAATCAACAGGACGTTTTGTGGGGAAATTGAATTATTTAGATCAGTGGTTCCCAACCTGGGGGCGATCGCCCCCAGGTGGGCGATTTGTGTTATCAAGGGGGCAATAAATAGTTTGGGGGCGATGAGTATTCGAAGGTGGAAAATTAAAATAATATACTGTACCGTAGTACAGTAAAACCGTTTCAATTTTTATGGATCACCTTGACAAGTTAAAAACTGACATGCTTACAAGATTTGACCAAGTCAGAAATTCCTGTTTCTATTGTAGATCCATTCTCGTTTGAAGCTGTGGGTTGTGGATAACCTTGATAACTCTTTGCACTTTGCAGACGGAGTTTGTAGATCTGAAGTATGACTGTGAGGCGAAAATCATTTTCAAGCAGAGAGGTTATGAGTTAGCCTGCGTGAAACTTATTTACACTTATCCACAACTGTGGTAAAAAGCCGAACTACTGCTCATCTCGTTCCCGTCAACATATTTAGTTGAAAAAGGATTTGGTTCTGTTATCACCCAGCTCCTTACTAAACAAAGAAATCAGTTGGACATTTGCCTCAAAGACTTGCGCATGAACTTGACAAAAGATAAAATAATAAAAAAAGTTTTCAACATTCAATTTTTTATTTAATTTTTATTGTCAACTCTCTTAAATTTTGCAGAATCCAGTTTAAAGATCTAGTTAATTATTTCACTTTTGTTCTTTAAAAAAAATCTGTTAAATATAAACATTTTATTTCTTTTTATTGTATTTAAGTGACCGGATACAGCTGCTTTGGTTGTTTTTATAAATGGTAGTTAGTGTTTAAAATGATAAAATTGCTTTATTAGTTACACTTTAACTCAAATTATAATTGGACAAAACATGAAAAATAAAAGGGGGCAATATGTGTTAGTCAACCTAATGAAAGGGGCGATAGTCCAGAAAAGGTTGGGAACCACTGATTTAGATCTTTGGATAAAACAAGTCCTACATAATAATGGTTTCGGAAATCGAGAAATAACACGGATTTACAATCTGTCAGTTTGCCTAGTAGCGCTATCTGTGGGTAGTCGGACTAAAGCCTATATTCAAACATTTTAATTGATTGAGCCTATGAATTATCCATTAATATGAATAGAAAAAATATTAATTATTCATTGTTATAATTTAAAATCTGTTAAATCAATTATTTAAAAAAAGTCCAAACCGGAGCAGAAACCTAGATCGATAACAAAATAAATAAGGCACGTTGAGCTGTACTTTATGGGCATAAATGCTAAATGAAGCCTACCGAATGCTGACTTCCTACTTTTGCTCAAATTCGGAAGGTTTTATTAAGTAGGAGGCTATATGGACAAAACATATAAAGTATTTTAATAACCGCCACTAGAAAGCATCGTTTTTTAATCAGCGATAAAATATATGTATATATGTAGGTGTGTGTATGTCTGTATGTTAATGTGCTATAGTTTTGACGATAGAAATTTTGCCAAAGGACTCAATCTAGAATATTTTTTCTTTTTTTTACATTAAGACTTTTAATTTCAAATTTCTTCTAGATAATTAATTGTGTATTGTAGTAATAATAATTATCTAATAACAATAAAAATTACAATCAACAAGTGATAGTTCACAGTTGAGAAATGGACAAGACGTACATTGTTCAGTTCACAAACAAGGAGATCGGAGATCGAATTAACAATACGAAGTATCGACGCGAAGCGTCCTTACTTCTCCATCTAAGATACCCCTAAATGGGAGAGCGTTTGTGATTTCCAAAAGTAAACTAAAAGTCCATATAAAAATAATGTGGAAAACCCATAGGTGAGACCCCAGGGCAAAGCGAGGCTTGTCTAAAATAAAACAAAGATGAAAATGAACACCAAAAAAGTGCAAAAAGGACAATGAACAGTGAACACATATCGTTAAGCACTGGACATAACAATGCTAGTCAAAGTGAAACTTGTCGTCAGGGTAAAAATAATATTAGTTAAGGAAAAACTTAAGTGTCATAACGGTATTACCAAGAAGGGTCGTGATGAACGGTGCATGGACGTTTGTATTTTTGTTCAACTAAATGATCGTAAGAGAATGTCTTTAAGGTTCTCATATGCAGATTTATCAATAGAGGTCTTGTAGTTATGTGAAGCAGAAAGAATTGCTGAGTCAATAAAATCAATATTAAGGTCTCTGTGAAGGATCTTATTTCGCACATACCAAGGAGCATTTGTATCTTGTATCAGACATAAATATCTCTGCCGACCCGGAGGTCTCTACAGATTCGTCTAAGATAGTCCCTAGTGGGAACGAAGGGGCTATTGTTCTATCAAAATAGCTGATGCTGTGGGTGAATATGCTCTATGGGGAGAGCAGTTCAAGTAGGGCGACCATCTTGTCAGCTTTGGTGGTGCACACAACGAGAGCTGCTGTTTTCCGCTTGAAGGAATGTAGATCCCCGAAGACGTCGGAAATGGTGTCTTTAACGGAGGAAAGTGCATCCAAAATGGAAGCGATATCATCTGTCTGGAGGCGGAGCTTGGGGTGCTGCCGCCTAGTGGCGTTCTGAGTAAGCTCCCTATTAGGGGGCTTGGGACGCTCCGGGCTGGTCACCGAGGAACTGTGGTGGTTGCCGCTGAAGTTGGCACAGCGGCGGGTCTGGGGGTCTTCTCGGGAGGGGCAAGCGTGGGGGGTCGTGACCGAGGCCACAAAACCTGCACCTGGGTCCCATATGACAGTGGGTGCTGACATGGCCGAAGTTCTGGCAGCAGTAGCATTGTGGTATCCTAGCGATCTTCTTGTATGGCTCGAAGAGGACCTTCTTGCCAAGAAGACCGCTCTGGTTGAAGATGTCTTTGAATCTTCCGGTCCGGATGATGAGGACTTGGAAGATCGGCAATTTAGCTTTGGAGCGGGCCCGCGTCAGCTGGGCTACCTTCTCTACGATGTATCCCTCCGTATCAAGGGCAGAGGCGATAGTCTGGGGATCTTTGTCGCAGGGCAGGCCTTTGACTACGGTCTTGAAATGGTTGCGCTTACGTCTCGAGTGGCGGAAGTGGCCGGCCTTTTCAGCGGTCAGAATGGCGAGGATCTTTCTTTCTTCCTCCTGGGTCCGTGGAAAAACCTCCACAAACTTGTGAAATGGTTTTTTGCCGATGTCCACCATCGTCTCCGCAATGCGCTTGCAAATGCGGTCGCCCAATTCCCCTCCGAGGAAGAGAATTGGGTCGGGTTTGGGTGCCGCCGGGAATTGGGCATCCGGGGTCTTAATATCAACCGCCTCCGGGAATTGGGCATCCGGATTTGGCTTGATCCTCTTTACCGCCGGGACATCCATGCTTCCCTCCTGGGACCGGGCATCAGAGCATACCTCCGGGAATGGGGCATCCGGGGTAGCAGTCCCTGCCGTCGGGAATTGGGCATCCGACGACAGCTCCATGGACTCAGCCAAGGGTTGGAAGTAGGGATATTAGCCATTACTTGTGGCGTATCCAAAAGGCCATTCTCGATTTCGGCTCTAAGCAAATTCCCTGCTGGTGGTTCTCCTTGGTCAGCTAATTTGAGAAAAAAACTCAATGGGCTTACGGGGAAGGAGTTTGTTGATGGTCTAAAAACTATTATAATGCTAGATTTTCATTATTAAAACACAAATACTGGTAATTTAAAAACACGCAAAAAAAACAAATTTAAAAGTAAGTTGTATCTGGAAAGTGACGACAAATAAGTTCATTTGCTTCTGTCCTCCCCCCCCCCCCCCCCCCGTAAGGTGAGGATACGAGGTTTTGAGAACACAGCAAGTTATTCAATTCTGTAGCTAAAAAAAGAAAAGATTTTTGG
Source organism: Oedothorax gibbosus (assembly GCA_019343175.1). Taxonomy (NCBI): domain Eukaryota; kingdom Metazoa; phylum Arthropoda; class Arachnida; order Araneae; family Linyphiidae; genus Oedothorax; species Oedothorax gibbosus. The sequence goes on from JAFNEN010000843.1 coordinate 112,751, forward strand.
TATTGAGAAAGCTTTTCTTTTTTCTTCCAAACGCACGGCAGTACATCAAAACTGACTCGTTAAAAAGAAATAAATGCCATAGAATGCGTAAAAATCAAGCTAAAACAACAAAAAAACTGAATATGTTTTTCGAATATTATCAAATAAGTGAATCACCAGTTTTGGCCCCTGTCGGGAAAGAGGTTACTTTTTTTTCTCGAACTGCAGTTTCTGCTGCTGCTAAAGCATTTAGCTACAGCATTCCATAAACGCTTTTTTATTACTGGTAGATAACGATATCTCGTGTTTAAAGAAGCGATTCATTCAAGTTGGATAAACTCAAAGATGCTACTTTTCAAGAAAGAATTAGTATCTATGCCGACGTTATTGTCTCAAATATCCATAACCGATAGAGTCAACGTATTTACGCGATTCAACTGCTTTGTACCTAATGGTTTCGTATCTATTTTGAGCTTATTTTGCGTAAAAGTAAAATGTATAATATTACTTAAAAGTTTCATGATCATTTCCGTGTGTTTGTTGGTCGATATGTTTAAAAATTTTAAAAGCGTCAACTAGGGACAAATTTTTAAATTGTTTTATTCATAGAAAGAAAATTCCGAAAGCTCAAGGACCCTGTTTTTGGCAATTCAAAATATCCTTTGAGCTTTTAATAACTACTAAAGTTTGTCCGAATTTATGGTGCACCCAATATTTTTTAAAAAGAAATTAGGCGAGAGCGCCGCAAAAGGTACAGATTTATTCCAACTGAATTCACTACCAGGACGTACGCAGCGTATGTCGTTCACACTCTACAGTAAACAGCTGCAGCAACAGCTTTGCTAGCCTGGTCTATACGCTCTTACACAAGAAATTAAGACTGGGAGTGGAGGAGTTAAGGCTTGGCTTCAGACTGAACCCCTTTTTGCACACTTCACAGCCGTATAGCTTTTTCCAATTATGTGTCTAAATGTGTTCTTCGAGGATTTTTTAAATGGAAAACCTCATTTTGCCATACCGTACAGATGTGGGCTTTTTACTCCAATGTGCTTTATCATATATGCCTTTTACCCGAAAACCGGAAGTCAATTTCTTTTCCCATTTTCACTTTCTAAATAAAAAATTTAACTAAAAATTTTACTTTTAAATTCTTTAGGCCATGAAAAAATTTCTTGAAAATTCATCTTAATCTTTTGAAATTAGAATGGGGTTGTTTCAAGGAGGATCTGGCAATAGCTCTGCGGTTTTGTTTTCATGTCTCTCGAATTACTGTTGTTTTGGTATTCGGGAGTAAGTTTTCGAAGAGAATATTTTAGTTGTTATTTTTTTTTTAAATTCCAACTTCTTTCAATGCAAGTTTTCCTTGATAAATGATTAAAACAACCAACAGCACAGCAAGAAGTTGTAATTTAAAAAAATAACAACTAAAATAACTTATTCTTAGAAAACTCAATTTCGAATATCAACAAAAGTAATTTGAGAGACATGAAAACAAAACCGCAGAGCTATTGCCAGATCCTCCGTGAAACAACCCCATTTCGAATATCAACAAAAGTAATTTGATAAAAATGAAAACAAGACAGCAGAGCTGTTGCCAGATCCCACGTGAAAGAAGCCCATTGGTTAAATAAACTTTTATATACAGCTATCTCAAGGTTTCTATGGTTCTTAGACAGTAGCGGCACCATGCGGTCAAATATATTAATGAATTTTTTGTGATAAAATTTGCTAATTATTCTAATTTCATTATATGTATCTTTAGATAATCTTGTATGTGTTTAAAGTTTCAAAATATTGTTTTGGTTTAGCCTTATTTTTACGTATTCCAAGGCATTCCTTTTTTTGTCAGTTTTAATATATTCTTTTATTGCGTTTGTGAAAAAACAGCAATTTGAATTTCTCAATATTAAAATATATTATTTTTTTAAAGTCACCTATTCAGCATTTCACAAAACCTCATATAATTACCCTACCTTAATTGTAGTCACTTTCTAGGTACAGCAACGTCTAAAAAAATCTTCTTTCTTCTAAAAAAAAATCGTGTTTTTTGCTATCAATATTTGTCTTTTAATAATGTAAAGTTGTCAAATGTTTAAACTGACTAGCTATTAACTTTTCAGAGAAGCAGTGTCCCAGTGTATTCGGGCCCCCCAGTGATTTTCAGAGGGATTTTTCCACCAGCACGAATACGTCTATAGTATGGCTAGTACAAGGACAGAACCAAGAACCTTCTCAGTGAGAGGCTCGTCGATTACCACTCTCGGCCACTCTACAGTTACACGAGTGCTATTGGCGACAGCTGAGTAGGCACTCAACGCAACTTTTGAAAGGCGACAGTGTACGCGTCTTCAAGACTTACGAAAATTCGTTCAAACCAACTATCTATTCAACCGTATCTTCAACTCAAAAGTTGGATGTAATTTGCCGTGTAATATGGAATTTTAGGTTGAAGGTAGGGTTAGGGTAGTTGAATTATCATCGCACGAGGGCTATTGGCGACGAACGGGCCTATAGTACTAACGTTTTAGAACTCAAGTGAACTACATCACCAGACTTTGCCATTCAGGCAACTCCACTATTCGAAAACTGTATGAGTAGGAGACTAAAGCGCCTGCAGCGCTGGTTCTTCAATAAACTTAAAACGTCGTCAGTTTACAAAAAAGTTTACGATATTTAACAACTGTTGTGTTTCAGCAAACAGCCCAGACCGATTCAATTTATTGTTTCAAGGTAAATTCGGAGACCAACAAATAATTATTATTTTTTAACACCACCCATTTTATTAAAAAATTATATTGATTTGAGATTTCTCCAAGGAGAAGGTTTTTCTTGAGGTTTGAGTCCCCCTGCGGCTCCGTCGCCTCCTTCTCATCGGCCGAGTCGATAAACGGAGACTCTGGGCCATAGAGTAAGGTGCCTCGCCTTTCGCTGTCACTCAATCTCCACAGAAAGATCTTCCCATGCGCCAGAATACGGATACACTGGCGATGGACGCCATGTGTGCTTTGTGATTTCATATATGGCTATAGACGAGCAGAAAAAAAAATCTAAAATGATGATGCCAAATTACTCATTGGGACTGAAAGGGTTAATGGGCGCAAAGTTTCTTTTCATAGATTCGTTAATAACTTTAAAAAATGAACTACTTATTGATATATTATATAAACTTAATATTTTTATTTAAGTAAACCCTCCATTGTCAGATTTTTGTCTTATCGAGATAACGGATAACGAGACCGTGGATTCCCGCTATCTTGTCTGTTTACAGTGCTGGGGTCATATGACTTACGATATCACGTTGTATCACTTGACACAACACATTAAATTCCCGCTATCTTGTCTGTTTACAGCGATGGGGTCATATGACTTTCGATATCACGCTGTATCTAGCATACTATGCAACGACCGAAGTATGTACACGTGGCATTGTAGCTTTAAGTAAGTATTAACCAAAATTAAGTCGAAACTGGTTTTGATCCACTCAATCACACATGCGAAATATACGATAAATTCAAATTTAACTTGCAGATTAGGAAAGTGGGCGTCATTTACCCACGAGACGTTTTGAGCCAAACCCTTCATAGTCATCGATTTTTCATAACTAGTAATTAGCATATGTTAACAATAAAAGTTTTCACTTTTTTTTAGAAGCTTTACACGATAAACGACATGAGTTACAAAAGTTTTGAGCCAATTTATCCATATATCAATGTATAATTGTAACAAATGAATCTTGATAGTTTATAAAAAGCGCCATCTCGCGGAAAGTTTAACTTTTTTTGTGTAAATTGATTTCTGCAATATGAAGATACATACTACAATTCACTTTACAGTTCCTGTTAGTTTTTTTTAAATATGATAATCATCAGACATTAATCGTGAACACTCTCTACTTTATATCTGTTTGGAAAGTACAAAAGGAAATAAATGCTGTTTTCAACAATCGTTTAGGTTTAACATTTACCGGACAGGATGTACCATGTATGGTACAAGAACAAAAATATCAGACCTCTTAGTTAATGTAGCATACATCAAGGTCGGTATACAGAAGATGCCGTGCATTTATTGATTCGAGGATAATTCGGAAACTAATAAATAATTATAATTTATAAACACCACTATTTAAGGTAAAATTATACTTTTATAATACAAAAATTGCTTGTAACCGTAAGTTTTGTTAATGGAATTTCAAAAAAAGTAATTTTCTCTCAGAAGGGAATTGCTTATATAAAATTAAAAAAATTTATATTGGTAGGATTCTCATAAACTAAACTGTGATATTTGCCACTTGCATCACATACAGACATCACATTTCATTCTTTTGATTACTGTTTACCGAATAACATCTGCTCAGATTGTGAAGACTTTCCCTGCTCTCTCAAGCCAACGCGACGACCGCGACTGTTTCCGCCTGCCCAACTGTTGACGACTGCTACTCACTTCTTCTATGGCTGCCATTACCACGTGATACTTGTGTGACTTTTGGACTTTTTGCGGACTTACACATCTTTTGAACTTTTTCTCTGAATTTTTTGTTTGCTCCAACCATGATTAAACCATGTCACTATCTTCAATATATACGGATTTAGGCGCCAGTTGCCGTTTTGTATAAAATTGACCGTAAATTGTCCATGTGAGATTTGTAATACAATTCTTTTTTTATGCATTAGGACGTGACGTGCCGTATTTTGTACAAAATGTAGTTTGGCACCTGCCTTCCCCAGACACCTCCTTACTTGTATGGGGTTGGATAAAACTGACTTGGTGGGGAATTCTGTCCATGGTATAGACTTTTTGAGGGTGTGCTATCGCCGGGACTTGATCTAGATCATGGAGAATTAGTAAAACAACACGAACCGTTTCGTTTTGTGACTAGCATTAAAAACGCACTATTTTTTTTTATATATTTTGTTTGAGAGGATTTTTTTCAGTCTTATTGTTTCTTAAGTCGGACTTTTGTCTTATCGAGATAATGACCGGTCGTTATTTGTAGTCCAGTCAAATTAACAAAGACGTAACATAAATTGTAAAATAAGGTTTTTCTGGCTCATATAATAATGTCCTGCTCCTGAACAACATACTAAAAACAAACACGCCAGGGATTGTGGTAATGCCGCCATATTTTATTTGTAAAAAAAATTAACAAATGATAATATTGTTAACTATTGTTAAATTAAATTGTTTTCAGCGACCACAATAATTAATAAATTCAGGCTTGGTGACGGTTGAAAGGCTATCGATTTGATGAATGCACATAGTTTGAAAATAATTTATACAATATATTCGATGACAATCAATTATGCAGATTTCTTAACCATATATGATCTATTATTATGAATATTTTACTATCTTATTTTTAGGACATTTTTTTTTATCAAGAAACAGTAATCTATAATAATAAAAGAAAGAGTCTGTCTGTGTGTCTGTTTGTGTTCGGATCGTAAAAGACATACTTATACTGCCCTCAGAAATTCGAAATTTTTAAGATAGATTCCCTTTAATACCAACGTGTGCACCTGAGGCTTAGATTTTTCATATTTGTTCCATTTTTGGAGAAAATTCGAATTTTCTGAAAAAAATACACCACTTTCGCTCAAATCCGATCATTTTTTCTCTTTCCTGGTGCCATCGGCTGAAAAAATTAAATAAAACTTTAACGAAAACATTTAAAATTCAAAATGTTTATTTTATTCTTTTGCCATTACTTTCAGAAACTAAATTCATTATTTGAAAAATAATTGACATGTTTCAAGTGACGTAATTCCGCCAGTCTTCATTCCCGGATTTAATTGTGGGTTTATTTGATGTTTTTTTTCATTGATTTTCCTGTTGACTGCATGTATGCATATTTAAGCAATAAATGTATAGTTAAGCTATTACTGAACTATGATGGTTAATAAAGGCCATCGCACTAGAGCTATTAGTGTTTTATGTCTTTAATTTTTCGCCAAATACGTTGCCAAACTCGCCAAATTATGAACTAAAATTCGCCAAATAGGCAATTTATTTTATAAATAATTTATAAGTTGGTCGGTTGTTCGAAGGTCATTGTGTTAGAGCTGTATAATGGGTGTGGGTAGCTATATCTATTTTCTCGCCAAATTATTTCCCAAAACGCGCCAAATGAGCTAAAAGGTTGTATGTATTTATGAGGGAATTTGTGATGACATTTATGAGTGCATTTTATAGCGTATTTTTCATTTTGGAATTTTAAGGCAATGAAACGGGATTTTATAATTTATTACGAGCGGAAACAATAAGAAGTTTATGATCCTATAACAGGTATATGGTACACATATTTGGAATCTATTTGATTTTTATTCCGTGCGAAGAACGGGTATAAATTTGCTAGTATAATTAATAAATCAAACATTAAAAAATGTCGTTGAAAACTTTTTAAAAAAATTAAACGATCTTTTGTTTCTAAACTTTTTCAATTTAGCTATTCTCTAAATTTTCTACGCCAGTTCACTACAACAAAGGAAGTAATAGCGGGCATTGGTTTTCGCTGAACATACCTTAGGTTGAATTCGGTTACTCACCTTTCTACCAGGGTACACTGAAAAACCCGGCAATTAGCTAGCATTATTCCCAAGCCAAGGGTGCATGGGGTTATTCTTGGGTCTTACCCATCAATCTTTGCACCTATAAACTGAGCTTATATGTATATATTTTAATGCAACATAACTTGACACAGCACCGTACTTAAACGATAAAGCCAAGATGAAGGGCCGGCTCTGCATCTCGCTCTTAAAATCAGTGAAATTGTAAAAAAAAAAAATGTCGGTTGATATCATTTTGCTATTGACTCGAAGTTATTCCAGCGTTTTTAACATTATTTACACGTACATGGTCAATAAATTATGGCATCACATATGGAAAATAAAGACTATTTTCTTAGAATCATTTTGGTTTAACATGTACCGGACGGGGTGTACCATATATGGACATGGGAAAAAATATCAGATGACTATATCAATATTACATCAGACGTTCTAGTTAAAGAAACATACATCAATATGGTATACACTGCAGAGGGGGAGACGTCGGATTACAGGCCGTCGAATAAGAGAGCTTGAATAGGGTATTTTATTAAAAAAATTTATTGCTTAAAATATTTCTAGGCAAAAAATATTAGATTAAATATTACCCAAATTTTTTCTTTTTTCCAAATACCGCCTAGAAACGGAGAAAACACAATTAAAATTTAACTATAAGCCACGCCCCCCAAACGATCCCCGGCCGAATTTGAAGGATGTGACGTCACCTGGCAGCAAACGGTTTCGACATGCGTGAGAATCCGTAATGAACACTGTTGTTATTATTGTATTTGATACTCCGTTTTCCTTTGATTTATTAGTGACAGAGCTTTTTTTGTTGCTTTTCACATTTAGCATTTTGTCACTATTGCGCGGCTTTTAGCTTCCACACTACATTTATAACGTAAAAAGTGGAAGGTATTATAATCGTTCAGTCCGTCCGTCTGTCACCCACTTTCACAGAACGGACCGCAGGAACCGGATGCGTCATTTTGAAGCAAAAAATCAGGTTAGGCTACATTCCAAAAATTTCATTAATAAAAATTAAAATTAGAAGTACATTTCTCTCTATATTAAAAAAAGTAAGCTCTTTTAAAGTGTCAGCAGCCATAACATGATGAAATATTGATGTTACAAGTCCAAAATTTTTTTGAAGGTGTGTCTCTCCTTATGCCTCGATGCCTATTTTTTTGTTTTTCAAATTTTCAATTAGTTTTTTAATTAAAAATAAAAATTACTTGCTCTCTATGAAAAAGTATAGGCTTTTAAAGTGTCAGCAGCCATGAAATATTGATGTTACAAGTCCAAAAAATTTTTGGAAGGTGTGTCTCCCTTATGCCTCGATGGCTTTTTTTTTTTTCAAAATTGCAATTAGTTTTTTTCATTAAAAATTATAATAAGTTTGACGAAATCGAAATAGTGGTTCCTTTTTATATAACACCCAGGCTGAAAAGATCAGAAACGCGTGATTTTGTTACGTTCTTTTTAAAGAACAGTTGCTCTCTGCTCTGTTCTTTTAAAAAGAACAGTTCTTTAGCTTGTTTCTTTTACAAAAGTTGCTTTACACATGGAAGAATTCAGGCAAATATAAATATATCTTCATTAAAATGAACAAGGTTTTTTTTTTGTTTTGTGTTTATATATAGAAAAGGTTTACAGATTTTTTTTATTATAAAAATGATTTTGCCTTAAAATATATTATAGCAAGATAGAAGGTTTACAGATTTTTTAGTTTAAATATTTTGGATGAGGGGTTAGGTTTTAATCATCTTCGCACGTGAGGGCTATTGGCAACGGCCGTCATAATTTCGAACCACAGTCAAGTGACGAGCCGACACCTAAATACGCACTCACAATCAAACTAGGATGTTATTATATATTATAAAAAATAATTTATGACAAAACTATTTTAAATAAACTTTTAACATAACAATTAATGAGCGGGGTTTTTCGAGCGATAGCGAGCAGGCGGCGTAGCCCTCCTCCGGCCGCGAAGCGGTCCAATGGAATAGCGCAGCAGTTACTGGGGGTTGGTGAGAAGAAGAGAATCGAAGAATGCAAGCTTGCGAGCCAGTGAGATTGCGCAGCAATATCCAAGGGTGCAAGCTTGCCGCTGAATATAACTATATTACCAAGGCTCGACATAATTTTGTCATAGATACAGACCTGGATTGCAAAATATGCATAGGCCTGTGCAAAGTTGGTTTGGAAAAGTTACGTTCACCAACGAGTCGGCCGCGAAGCGGCTTATGGGAATCCGGGGGTTGGCGAGCGATAGCGATCAGGGGGCGGAGCCCCCGAGTAGTATTTAAAAAACTAAAAATTTAATCCACATTGAAATAACATGCAAATTCCATTTTTATTAAATATTTTCAATTTGCCATTTTGAAAAACGTACGAGAAACATTATCTATAATAATACAAGTAGGTTTGTTACAGAATCTGTCACTTAAACCGCTTCCACACAGTATTTATGCTCAACAAAAAACGCACTATTTATACAACTCTGAAAAAAATTCGCCAAACATGGCCTTTAGCTTATAGTTTATTTCTAATTCAAACTTTTAAACGCCAAAATTAACTATTTTCATTAATCTTCTTTCGCAAATTAATAATTACTCATTATCGTTTGCTGAATTTGTTTTAAATTCGAAAAATAATAATGCTACTTGTTGTAATAAAAATCTTTTAGTTGCCACAATCTCCCATATTCATTAACTTTTTTCGAAAAAGATAATAATAAATAATTAGTAAAATTGATGCTTTAAAAATAAAAGTGAACTTTTGCTTTTTTTTTTTTAAATTCAAAGTTAGAATTCTCTATGCATCCTTCCTCATGCATATATATAATAAACCATCAAAAGAACTCTATTGTGATATTACAACAATCCAAACTAAATTATATCACATAAATAAATATTCTTTCAAGAGTTTTATTTTTATTTTAAACTAGCAAATAAATACCCTTACTTCGCACGGACTAAAAAAAAAGCTTTAATTGATCCAAGTATATGTACAATTTAATCCATTAAAGGATAATAAACTTATGTTATTATTCCCGCTCGTTATAAAGTATAAAATATTGTTACTTATTTTACCTTAAAAATCCAAAATAAAAACATACGCTATAAAATGTATGCATAATAGTTATCGTAATTTCCCTCATAAACATATAAAACCTTTTAGCTCATTTGACGCCTTTTTAGTAAGAATTTGTCAAAAAAAGATATATAGCTACAAACACACTTATTATACAGCTCTAGCACGACGACCTTAGAACAATTAACTAACATTATAAATTTTAAAAAATGACTCATTTGGCGAGATTAGGTAAGAATTTGGCGAGCTCAGCAACGTATTTGGCGAAATAATGAAAACGTTAAACCATAATATGCAGCTCTAGTACGTTAGGCTTTGAACATCCATCATAGTTATAACTCACGGAAATAGGTTAAACATGCATGTTTGCAAACAACAGAACCATCCATGAAAAAATCATTACCTAAACCCACAATAAAATCCTAGAATTGAATCCTAGAGACTAAACGGAATTACGTCACTTGAAACATGTCAAATAGTTTTCAAATAATGAATTTAGTTTCTGAAGGTTAGACCACATTTATTCTTTAAAAGAATAGTTTTCCGCTGCAAAAGAATAAAAAAAGAATCATATAATAATTTTTTCCAAGATGGCGGAAGCCGCCATCTTGAATTTGGATTGTTTTAAATTTTTAAGTAATTCTTTATCACCAAATACACCTAGAAAGGAAAGAATTATCGATTTCGGCCAAAAATAACGCTAAAAATGAATCGGAGAGATATATTCCAATATGGCGGAAAGCGCCATCTTAAAATTAAAAAAATACTCAATTTTTGCTAAAAAGTATCTTCTAAATTTATAATCTACACATTGAAACTAAAATAGAAATCAAAGTAAGATAGAACTAAAATAAAAAGAAATTTTAATTAGGTAAATGGATAGCCTTATAATAAAGTGAAAAATCCAATATGGCGGATGACGCCATCTTGAATTTTATTTTTTCAAATTATTGTTCTATAGTAACACATATATAAAAATATACCTAAAATATAAATATTTTTGTGGTTTAAATATAGATCAAATATATTAAAAGTGAAAAAATCCAATATGGCGGATTCCGCCATCTTGAATTTTTTATTTTTGAAATTTTCTTGGAAATATTGATTCTTTATTACTTTATGCATCTATAAAGAAAAAAATTATTCCCTTTTGCCGAACAGATCGTCAAATATTAAAGAAACAAAATTCAAGATGGCGGAGACGCCATCTTGAATAACTAAAAATGCTCAAGGGTACCAAAAAAGTACCTTCCAGATTCGTAATCTACACCCTTGAATCTATGAGAATCATCAATAAAAAAAACTTAACCTCTCAGTGCTCCTCCCAGACTTGCTTCCTTGGTCCCCTTATTCATGAACATCAGTATTGTTCAGTGAGTTGACCAAGTGTTTAAGGAAACTCGAAGGTTTACCATAAGTGAATCTCGAACTAGAAGGTTCCATAAGTGAATTATTGATAAGCATAGTGGCTTGGATTGTAGCGCTTCCAAGTTGAAATGGAGCTCAAAGAAACCGTCACAACTCCCTTCAAATCAATGGCGGCTACATTTTATGAAGAGGGTATTTCAAAGCTTGTTTACAGATATGACAAATGCGTTTAATCGTCAAGGTGATTATATCGAGAAATAAGCAGTACTTTACTTTGGTAAAAAAATCTTTTTTGTATCTTGACCCGTCTTTTTGTTACAGCCTATCGGAGGTTGAATAAAAAACAGCCCTCGTAGAAAACATTTTTATCGTAGGATCTACTTACGCGTAATGAAGTCTTACACTAATTTAATTAATTTATTAAAATCCGTTATTTCTTGTAATTGTAATCATACTAGTGCTCTAATTTTCAGAATGATTCTGCTAAGAATTAAGGTCTATTGTCAGACCAGACCATCTGAGGAATTCCATGTCGAGCAAATATTGAATGAATGGCTTTGGTTACGGTTTAGGCAGTGTAAGTACTTAGTAAAAACATTACTTGCTGGAACCGCATAGTGATTAAAAGAAAATCATGCTTTTCTCTATGACATAGGTCAGCACCATCTATTTGCCCAGAATAGTTGGGTAATGCTGCTGGAACCAATAGTTTAGGTGCAGGATGTTTTTCGTTAAATATGCAAATGCAGTTTTCGAATGTTAATTTGATTTGACCGCCCACAGATGATTTGGCTTGCCTATTGTCTTGTTTTTTCTACAGGGTGTCCAGAAAAGGACTCCTTGTTCTCAAAAATTAATAAAAAAGAAATAGATAGAGATATTAACACAATTCTTGCAGAAAATGAATGAGTCATGTCTGGAAATTGATATGGAACACTTTATTATGTTAGTTATGTTTATTACGTTATTATGTTATAACACTTTATTATGTTCAATTTAACCGACAGATGGCGCGGCAATACTGTGTGTTGGCTATATGAAAGAACTAGGCATGCGTATATACCGAAAAAAAGGACACGTGGTCAGAAATGTGTGGCGTAGTAGACTCGTTCGTGATAGTGGAGCACAATCTCTCTGTTGTTAGAGCCCTACATCCCTACTGTGTAAAAGAGATGCGACAAATTGCCAGCCGCTCCTGATTGGGCGAGGACCAAAATTGTCCCCCTGAGGCGGAATAGTTTTGTCCCTCATAGAGTTAGCATAGGAAAAAATGTAGCCTTTGCAATCGTCAACAATCCATAAAATTTAGGGAAAGTACAACTCTTTTATGTTTATTTACGATTTCCTAAATGTGTAAAGAATATTCTAAAACTATAATTTTCTTCAAAAATACTTTAGTAGTTAAAAAAAAAGACAGTTTTCCTGTAACAGTACGCTTTCTGAATGTATTTATGATGGCTATTTAAACATATTATGCATAAAATATTGCTTCATTTCGTTTTAAAAAACAGTATTTATTCACTTTATGTGTGTAGAAATCTTTCCACCTTTTAAATATTCAAAGAATCTTCTATTTTCTTGAAATACGAGTATAAAAATTGATTCGCGTGTTTTTCTAGTTGGCTACTTCTTGGCGTCTCTTGGCGAAGATTCTTTTTTGTAAACAAACTCGTATGCTCAAATCTTAAAAAAATTATCGTATATCGTGTCACTTATTAATAGTATTGGTAAAAATTGAATTTTTGTTTTAAGTAATTTTTATTTTGTGATTTATTATTAAAAGAATATTAACTTGTATTTTGCCAAAACATGTACGATAAGTGTTAAACCGCCAAGCTCAAACAAGCCTGACCAGTTTCTCCCTGGCGGTTTCTCATTGGCAACCCGGCTTGGACAATTTTGGGCCCCATTGTAGCATCTCTTTACACACAGGGATGGAGGGCTCTACTCTGTTGTGGTGTCACCAAAATCAAGGATGGTTGAAGGAGTCACGTTCGTGGGATTAAGACATTGATCAGGAACCAGCAAGGACGAGTTTTCCATTTACAAAAACACTTTATTCATGAATTCAGAACACACGTACACTTAAATCCATTTTGCAACATCGAAGCTAACAATACGAAGATGACAGTGCACTACCGAAAACCGGCTATGTTTGGGGAGCCGATACACTTCTATCAATCCGTTAAAAGACTGATTGAGCCAGCCTTAAGATTTAACTATATAAAAGAACATTAAAAAAAGCCTTCCCTAGCAAAGCTAACGTTAAAAACACTTCCAAGTTAAAACCCCTCAATTACCACTGGTGGACCTATTCGGCAAGCCATCAGCTCTGACTGTCAACCTCAACCATAGATGTAGAAAGAGTAGCAGATCTGCCCCTAAGAGAAAAGGTGAAGCCACTTTTCCACCAGTATCCCATAAGGCAGTTCGCAAGCCAAAACATCCCGCTCGCCCATGGCGTGCCATAAGCCACCCGAGGGCACCAGGAGATAAATTCGAATAATAGCATAAGCTAATAATAGCATAGCTAGCATAAGTTTATCACTGGATATGTTTTGATAATTTCTGGTAGATATGAGGTATTTTTATTCATAAAAGAAGCCTTTTAAAAAATGTAATTTTTATTGCATGTAATTCTTCGGCAAAAGCAGCCAACCAGTATCCCGTGATGCATTGCGAAAACGGCGAAAAGCAGATTCATCACACAATCGCGGGATTTGTATTGCGTTGTACGGGGATTGCGCAATCGACATATCTGCTACACTTTCTATATCTATGACCTCAACACCTTGCATTTTTAAAATGCTTCTTTTATGAATAAATACCTCATATCTACCAGAAATTATCAAAACATATCCAGTGATAAACTTATGCTAGCAAAACTGGCAAAAAGTGTGATCATTCATCACATCTCGACATTCCCGTTCTGAGATGGATGAGACGGACGTCAATGCCCAGTGGCTGGCTTGGTGCAGCAAAGTTCAGAGCGGCCAGTTCATGGCCGCGGAGGACCATGATAAGCTGGCAGAGTTCCTTCGTATACATGTACTCCCAAACCTTCCACCCGACGACGAGCCACAAGCTGTGGCCGTGGAGCCGGTGCCAGATCCACCACCGATGGAGACCGATACAGAGCCGCAAGCCGTGGCGAACATCCCGGTCTCCAATCAGTTTCAAGCCTTGGCTGAGTCCATAGAGCTGCCGTCGGATGCCCAATTCCCGTCGGCAGGGACTGCTACCCCGGATGCCCCATTCCCGGAGGTATGCTCGGATGCCCGGTCCCAGGAGGGAAGCACGGATGGCCCGACGGCCAAGAAGATCAAGCTTAATCCGGATGCCCAATTCCCGGAGGCGGTTGATGATAAGACCCCGGATGCCCCATCCCCGGCGGCACCCAAACCTAATCCGATTCTCTTCCTCGGAGGAGAAATAGGTGACTCTATTTGCCTGCGTGTACGTGAGGACGTTGGCGGCAACATAGGTAGCAAAACCTTCCACAAGTTCGTTAAGTTATTCCCACGAACAACTGAGGAGGAAGCAAGCATCCTAGCCATCATCAGGGACCACGTCACCGGCCACTTTCGTCACGACAACCGCAGTTCCAAATTCATCAAGGTGGTAGTCAAAGGGCTTCTCTGCGACACCGACCCCGAATCTATAAAAGATGCCCTCTCCCAAGAAGGGCTCATCATCAACAGAGTTGTCCAATTTACCAGCTCTAGGACAAAAACTCTGATCCCTATCTTCCAAGCCCAGATCATCCGAACTGGTGCCTTCAAGGCCGTCTTCAAACTCGAGTCCCTGCTCCAGTACAAAGTCTCCATCGAGGCTTTTCGGAAGAAAACTCGAATCCCCCAGTGCTACCATTGCCAAAACTGGGGCCACACAGCCAGACTCTGCGAGATGGAAGCCCGCTGCCGGTTCTGCGGTTTACCGCATGACTCGCGGCAATGCCCCACCAAGCATGATCAATCCCACCACTGCGCCAACTGTGACGGCGCCCACCCCAGCTCCTCGGCGGCATGCCCTGCCCGTCCGAAGGTCCCCCAGCGAGCCATCCGGTCAGCTTTCCCCCGCGACCCCCAGAGGGCGCTCCCACCCAGAACCAGGCCACCGGAAAAGATGGACGATCTGCCCTCTCTCCTAGATGCCCTGATGACCCTAAAGACATCAATTGCCGAAATTTTCGGAGATGTCCCTTCCTTCCTCGGTAAAGTTGCGAAGATCAGCGCAGCTACCGACAAGGCCGCCAATTGGCAGCCATGCTAGAGCTGCTCTCCCCATAGAGAGCCTATAGACGTCTCCAAGTTGGATGCCGCAACTTTCGAACTATTTCGAGCTTTTGCTCATTTTGGGACCCACTAAAGTTATTGCCTTTTAGGACTATTTCGATGTGTAGAAAAGACGCTTCGCGTCGATGCTACAAATGTTCATCTCGATCTCCGAACTCCGGCAAAAAGTGTTAACTAGTTAATATTTAATATATATTTTATTTTGTATTAGTCGAATTTATCTCATGGTGCCATCTGGTGGCTTATGGCACGCCTTGGGCGAGCGGGATGTTTTGGCTTGCGAACTGCCTTATGGGATACTGGTGGTAAAGTGGCTTCACCTTTTCCCCTAGGGGCAGATCTGCTACTCTTTCTATATCTATGCCAAAAACTCCTCCCTATTTTTAGAGCGGAGTTGAGGATAAAAGCAGCAACAAGGCCACGAAAAAAAACAACCATTACACTGTTATCACAGCGCAGTTACTGACCACTATACGATCACGGCCGAAAGGGGAAAAATTGGTAGGCAGTGTCAAAAGTATATGACAAAATGTTCTGTAGCTTTCAGTTCAGGGAAAGCAGCAATAGTTATTACGTGAAATCCAACATATGGTATTGCAGCGCTATCTGTTGGTTAAATCGAACATAATAAAGTTTAATAACATATAATAACGTAATAAACATATTTAACATAATAAAGTGTTCCATATCATATTCCAGACATGACTCATTTTTTTTCTGCAAAAATTGTGTTAATATCTCTATCCCTTTCTTTTTTATTAATTTTTGAAAACAGGGAGACCTTTTCTGGACACCCTGTATGTCCATGTGTCCTTTATCCTTTTGAAAATTCTTCTTAGTTTCAAAAAAATATCCCTACCACAGAAAAAAGTTTCCGATTATGCTTTTTTTTATTTATGAAAGGCTTGAAATCTATACCGTATTTCTAAAAAATTGAGCAAAAGCAGATACTTTGCAAATTAACCCACTTAAGAAAGTCTTTTAAACCTTTATAGTTTCTTTGATTACAATAAAGTAACAAAAATAACACTTTTTGAGAACCTGTAACTAAACTTAAGTTATAAAACATTAAATTAATTAGAAGGCCATGATAATCTCAAATACTTGTCATGCTACAAAAATTAACAACCTTCGACTGTTTCTCTGTCAGCAGCTTTAGCACCCAGCATTTGCTAGGGTAAGTTGACCCAGCACTGAGCGGTCTTAACATCTAGAAGGAATTACAATTTGTTTGGGACCACCTCTGACTGGATTTTTGCTAATTATTTCTTCGAGATATACAATTTTCCTTCAAAAAATATTTATTTATTTGGGTTTTATTGTTATTTGAAATAAGTATTTTTTTCTTTCAATTGGATTTGTTCAAGAATCCCATGGAAATTTAAAAGTGTTCCGGTAATGGGAGTGGCAACAGTTCCAACGATATTGTTTTCACTGTTGGTGCCTCTGAAACTACATTTAAAGAGTACAGGGGAAGCATCACTTTAGTTTTTAGGTGGGGTTTCGTAACGCCCGTATTCACCGCAACGCGAGTGATTGGTGTTAACTCATGAGTTGATATACCCGCGCATTACCGCGTTCACCCTCGTTAACGAAATCGCGATTTATGAGGGGGGGGGGCTAAAGCCCCCTTATCCCCCCATAAATCCGTCACTGCGTAAAATGAGTGAGTGAGTGTCGGTGAAATGAGTGAAGTGAGTGAGTGAGTGAAATGAGTGAATGAGTGAGGTACTGAGTGAGTGAGTGAAATGAGTGAGTGAAATGAGTGAAGTGAGTGAGTGAGTGAGTAAGTAAGTGAAATGAGTGAGTGGGGAAATGAGTGAGTGAAATGAGTGAATAAGTGAGTGAGTGAGTGAAATGAGTGAGTGAGTGAAATGTGAGTGACTCACTCACTTACTCACTTCACTCACTCATTTCCTCACTCACTCATTTCACTCACTCACTTCCTTCACTCACTCATTTCACTCACTCACTTCACTCACTCACTTCACTCACTCACTTCACTCACCCATTTCACTCACTCACTTCACTCACTCACTTATTTCACTCACTCACTAATTTCACTCACTCACTAATTTCACTCACTCACTCACTCACTCATTTCACTCACTCCCTCATTTTACTCACTCACTCATTTCACTCACTCACTTCACTCATTCACTCACTTCACTCATTTCACTCACTCGATCATTTTACTCACTCACTCATTTCACTCACTCACTTCACTCACTCATTTCCTCACTCACTTATTTCACTTACTCACACTCATTTCACTCACTCAACTCACTCACTCACTCATTTTACTCTTTCACTCATTTCACTCACTCACTCATTCATTTCACGCTTGCGACGCTTGGACCAAGCGAAGAAGAAAGAGAAAAACCGGTTTCCTGTCGCCAATGTCCGCCAAGATACAATAGGGTACTTGACTAAAAAAATTTTATTGGCTTAAACTATTCTTATGCCAAAAATATTAGACCCGTATTTTTTCTTTTTTTCAAATACTCCATAAAAAGGCAGAAAAATGAATTTTAAAATTAGGACGAAAAATCACTCCCGAAAACGCTTCCTGGCTGTCACGTGGTATCTGTGATGTCACTAGTGACTATAAACAAACTTTGAAACACCACATTGGAATCGATTTTAGGCAAATTTGAAATATCCGCTTCTGTAAAAAGCCTTACATTATCTCAATATTTATTATTTCAAGAGTAAATTAGATTAAATCAAGTTTAATCAGAAAACAAAAAACATCACGCCGGTTTGTTTATAGTTACTAGTGACGTCAGCCAAACCGCTGTGTTTGTGATCACGTGATGATCACGTGAAAAAAATGCCTTTTTAAAATGATTTTTTTAATGATTTAAAGATTTATTTCGCAAAAAAATTATATGCATTTGTTAATTTTGACTTTCAACTATAATTTAAATAATATTGGAAGGCATTTTGGCGATGCAGTCAAGTACCCTATTACGGGACCCCTCCTAAAAAATAAAATGGTTCTTCCCCTGTACTCTTCATTTGTTTTGAACAATATAAAACTTTCTTACATAACTGAAACGAAGGTTGTATACAAACTTTTCTTGCAGTGGAACTAAAGCTTATCTCTGTTCGTGAATCACGTTAACTTGCTGTTCCTCGATTTCGCTTAATTTCTCCGCATTATACAGTATCATTTAAAAAGAATTCTTTTGACAACATTGACACTTTTGACAACAGGAGGAGGAGGAGATATACATTTGATGAAACAATCCTATTCAAATTATTCTCATCATTATAAGCCCATTTCCTTGCGACCTCAATCAAAACCAAAACTACTAATAAATGTTTTGAAAGTGAAGTGTTTTAATTTTTGACAATCTACATTTCGGAATTTTCCCCAACCCAACTCCCAACGCAACCTCTGTTCCGACCATGATTGGCGGAAATTGCCACGTGCTATGACGTAGGAGTTGGAGAAATTTTCTACAACTCTGTCGATCTCTCGCGACGGAGTTGGCCATCTTGGCCCAAACAACCAATCAGGTGAATCGGTGACTGTCGCTACACCGACGTCATGGTTCTGTTTTGGTTGAAGCCAAATCTTCAGGTCATATTGCGCCAAATTGCCAAGCTGTTGTTTATTTATTTTACAAGCACGATATTTTGATTTTCAATCTGAAGTATAATAAGCTATTTGACACAAAGAGGAAATAGAACTCTTTGATTTGACATTTCTTCTTATTTTTTTCGATAAATTTTTTTTGAAAAGTTGGGGGGGGGGGGGGGTTAACAAAAATAGTTACTTAGAGCCAATTCCACACAAGATTTATTTATATTTCTTAGAAAAAAACATTTAGCACAGCTTTTAGTTCAACTTTAAGTGTAAGAAATAAGCTATTTTTATGGATTTTCTTTCGTTAATTCAATAATTTAATATCACTTGCTATAATATGTAAAGTAGATGGGTAAAATTGCCCCTTTTGTTCTAAATGTGAAAGCTAAACTGTATATCAGCTTTAATTTCAAATTTGTACACAAAATATTTGCAATTTTAAGCAAAATTCCAACAATATGTATAGCCTTCAAGATATCTCTCAACGCAAGTGTGTTAATTTAAAAATCTAGTTGGGAAAATTAAAACTTTCAACTTATATCTCTCAGTGTTTATTTGTTTTATTACAGAATAAGGATTTTACTAGTATGTAATCATCAATGAATTCCGATATATATTAATGACAATTTCAGTTTGACGTTTAAAATTCTTTTTAAAAGTGAGCAATCTTTATCAAATTGTAGCATTGTTTTTTATATACTCTTCACAACTTTTTTTTAATGTCACCACTGAAGGATTACATGTAAAAGAAAAGAAATAGCCACCCCAACAAAACCCCAAGACTAAAAATATTTTTTTGTAACATATACATCGTGATCATTTCCATCACTGAACAAAAATGTGAAAGAAAAAAAAATAATTCTTATAAAAGAAATCCTACGCATGCGATAAAATAAAACTCAAATCAATCCAAAGGTCCGATTTTTAATAAATTGTCGCCTACTGTAGAGATACCGTTTTAGTTCTGACAGTCGGAAAAGAGAAATCTTCCCCTACTCTGGCAACCCTTTAACACCTTTTGGGGGGCCGAAATTGGGGGGGGGGGATAAAGTTGCGTTGGAGGTTGGGTTGGGGAAAACCGCTCGTGTGATAAGGCCTTTAGTGAGTTTAATCGCAGCTCATTACGCTAACAACTTGCGCACTGTACTGGGATCAATCTCAATTTTTGCTTGTTCCCAGAATGTACTTTCTCTTTCTGTGGCAGTAAAATTTTTTGTCTGTCTATCTTAAGGGTATATCACACGAGCAACTTTTCCCCAACCCAACCTCCAACGCAACTTTCTCCCCCCCCCCCCCCAATTTCGGCCCCCCAAAATGTGTTAAAGGGTTGCCAGAGTAGGGGAAGATTTCTCTTTTCCGACGGTCATAACAGAAACGGTATCTCTACAGTAGGCGACAATTTATTAAAAATAGGACCTTTGGATTGATTTGAGTTTTATTTTATCGCATGCGTAGGATTTCTCTTATAAGTATTATTTTTTCTTTCACAGTTTTGTTTAGTGATGGAAATGATCACTTGATGTATATGTTACGAAAAAATATTTTTAGACTTGGGGTTTGGTTGTGGAGGCTATTTATTTTATTTTACATATAATCCTTCAGTGGTGACATTAAAAAAAAGTTGTGAAGAGTATATAAAAAACAATGCTACAATTTGATAAAGATTGCTCACTTTTAAAAAGAATTTTAAACGTCAAACTGAAATTGTCATTAATATATATCTGAATTCATTGATGATTACATACTAGTAAAATCCTTATTCTGTAATAAAACAAATAAACACTGAGAAATATAAGTTGAAAATTTTAATTTTCCCAACTAGATTGTTAAATTAACACACTTTCGTTGAGAGATATCTTGAAGGCTCTTGAAGGCATTGTTGGAATTTTGCTTAAAATTTCAAATATTTTTTTTACTAATTTAAAATTAAAGCTGATATACAGTTTAGCTTTCACATTTAGAGCAAAAGGGGCAATTTTACCCATCTACTTTACATATTATAGCAAATGATCTATAAATTATTGAATTAACGAAAGAAAATCCATTAAAATAGCTTATTTCTTACACTGAAAGGGGACGTACCTAAATTGCGTCACGCTCAGGGGCTGGAGCGAGGGGTATGCGCCAACGTGATGGATCGTGACATGGAGAAGGGTAGGGCTAATCGCTTGCGTGATGTAACGATTCGAACATTTCTAATTTTGCAAATAAAATCTGTTTTACATAAAATAAAGTTTGAGAAAAAAATTGAAATCTTTTTTTTTATAAGAAACATTTTATTTCAGAAAGAGGATGGGGAGATTATTATATGCAACAACGTCGGCATATTATAGTCTCCTATATTTTACAGACCACCAATAATATAATGTAAACACCAATAATATAATTAGTGCTATAACTTTAATAAGTTTATATGTTTGCAAATATGGCCTAATAATTACGCAGACTTAAAATACAATTATAAATTTACTATAAAGTTTTAATAATTTAATTTTTTTATACGTAATTCTTATTTTCAAGTTCCTAGTTCTTAGAAATTCAAATTGCTTTGTTTTAATTGATATTTCATTGTATAATGTGTTATAAGGATCGAACACAGGATTGATTGTGTTGTATATAAATATTTGAACTTTTAACACGTCATATTTTATTTCATAATAAATTAATTTTTCAATTATTTGTTACTAGTGATTTTCTTTTGGTTAATAAATATTAAATAAATATCTAGCAATATAATTATTAGTAGCTATAATGTTTAATTGAAAAAACGTAATTAGTTCCAAAAGTTTTTTTTTTATAAAACAAATTGGCATTTATTTTTAGATATCTTTGCATCATCTTTAAGAAAATTATTAATTATAAAATAATCTTCAGAGTTAATAAGTAACTATGCACTTAAATAAAAAATTAGATTCCACAAAATACTTATTTTATCCAATCCCATTTCTTCTCCCCCAAAAAAGTAAAGTCTCCAAAGAAGAAGAAAAGACCGCAGAGAGTGCGGAAGTCATAAATCCTTATCTGCTTACACGTGGCCAAAGAATGTGTCAACCCCTAGAGATCAGTGGGGTCAACGCGAGCCACCGCGAGATCATTAGGTAACTCTATCAGTGCTAGGGGGATGGGCAGATGTCAGTGGGAGATGATGCCAGGGGTGGCAAAAGTATTTGTTTGTTGGATTATGTCTATTTTACTTTATTTTGCATTTTTTTTAAATCATTGATATTAATAACGGGTCATTCATTTGATAATTATTATCTAAATATAGAATACTATACCGATATATATATATTGTAAAAAAAAATTATAACATTTACCCAGATCATATACCCAATAAAGGTTTGAAGTTTTGGTAGTTTTTATTAATATTCATTCATGTGATATATTTTAATTAAATATAATCCCTCCATTTCAAGTTTTATAATAAATTACACCAATTTAATCATGTTTAATTATTTAAATTATGTTTAAGTAATCAAAATGATATTTAATCTATTAGCGCCGATTAGCTAAAAAAATTACCGTGCGAAAATGAGCTTTATGCTAAAGATTATCTAAATAAATAAGACAAAAGATGACTTCAGACCTGATCAATTTATGTAGAGCAAATTAAGTTACCCCCCTCAAAAAATGAAAAAAATTTAAGTTAGAATTTAAACTTAGAAATGAAGGTTCTAATGGTATTCACACAGTCATCGTTAATGGGTTAAATATGAATTAAAACCATATTTAATTTTAAATTATACATAATAAATTCTAAGTAATTTGTTATGCATAAATATTTAATTATTATAATTTATTATACAAAATAAATCTTAAAACAATTTTTTTATAATTAAAAAGAAAATCATCCCAAAATTAAAAAAAATTAATTTCCTTTTGTAAAAAAAGTTACACAAAGATATAAAGTAATGCATTAAATTATTTTCGCATTTTTTAATAACAGTCAATTATGTAGTAAATTCCCCTGAAAGTATTAAAAAAAATCATTAATACTAATTTCAATGCATATCTTTTTTATTTTTATACTTTATGTTTTAAAAAAAATCATTAATATTAATTGTAGCTTATTTTAAATGTTAAATACCACAGTTCGTCAGTTCCTCCATATCGTAACAAAAAAAAATCATCTTTACAATTAAACATATACTTTAAATATAAAGCATTCAACCATATTTGTCATCAAAACAAAGATTTATCTCTGATTAATAAAATTTTTAAGAACATAATTCCCTAAATAAGACATGCACACAAGCACCATAGCGCAAAATCGAAAACACACGTCAAAAATCAACCATTTTATTTGCGTTCAACCCACCAACCGACGGCGGCTTTGGGGGAAGAACCGAAACGAGAAATTCGCCAAATTTGGCGAAAATTAGAGCCGCAATGGGTGGTTAAAAAAACATATTTTAACATAGATAAGAACCCAGCAATATTTTTTTCTACAATCTACAATATAAGTATGATTGTATAAGTATGATTGTTAAACTTTACAGCAGATCTCTAAACAAAAAACTCAATGCGCAGTAATTTTTTAAAAATGACAAATTACCCATAGAGTCCCATTGTAAAACGAAAATTTGGGGAACACCTGGGAGAAAAAGATGACTTCGAACTCTCCGTAGCGGGGGAGAGCTTTCCGCGATCCATTAACCCTAGAGATCAGTGGCATCGAGGCTTTTTAAGAGGGCAAAATTGCCAGTCTTGCTGCCACTTTAAAGAGAAAAATACTACGAAAAAATACCATATAATTGTAAAATTAAAAAAAAAATACTAGAAAAGGATTTAAAGTCACTAAAAAGATTCCAAATGCAGCTAGTATTTTTAACGATATTTTTAAGGAGGATATTAGTATTTTAGAATAATTCTAAAATTACAAAAAAAAATATCGTAAAAATACTAGCTTCATTTTGGAATCTTTTTAGTGACTTTAAATCATAGATATCTTTAAACCCTTTTCTAGTATTTTTTTTTTTGTAATTTTAGAAATAAATGGGTTTTTTTCATAGTATTTTTCTCCTTAAAGTTGCGGCAACACTCTCAATTTTGCCCTCTTAAAAAGCCTCCATGCGTGTCCCTTTGTTAGCATTGGAAGTCACGTGAATAGCCAATCTAATACTTTAACTATGATATCTATGGTACCAACCTACCTATATTTGCGGAATACGTGCGTCCGCAACAGCGGTGGTTCGTAAACAGAAAATTTCGTTATGACACGTCTGTGTTATTTTGGCAAAAAATGAAAATAAACACCTGTAATTGAAATGTCAGATGATTAGTGATGAACCTAATTCTTAGCTGTTTTTCCTTTTCCGCTATCAAACACACAAGGTTGTTTGACGGAAATGATTTTATTTGAGCAGCTTCCTCTCTCCATACCAAATTCTTTTTATAAAATGAGTTATTTTAATATTTTTAGTGTTCTTTGTACGGTTATTTCTTTTTTGACTTTGTGTAATTCTGAAGTAACAGATGATGGAAATTGCTTTTGTAAGGTGAGCCGTTAAATTTTAGTTTTCTTAATCCATATTGAAAGAAACCAGAACTATACTAAATATTCTGATTGAATTTTTACTGGTGCTTTATTAGTTCGTACTGGTGTACCCCTTTCCTTCCCAGACAACAATAATTGATAATGTAATTATATCTTTATCTACTGAACGTTAAATAAGAAATAAAGACATTCTGAGTATCTCTAACTAGTAGTTAATTTGGAAGATAATTTAATATTGATTGACCTATGTAGATTTTTTAAGTTGGATATGAAAAATTATCATAATTTTATTTTCATCTATAATAATAATGGTTGTTTCAGATCATGTGAACCAGTTTTCATTCTTGCTCTCCGTGTTTTTATTAGTTATTAAACTTCTTCTTTTCCAATGGGGCTGCAATTTTGCCGGATTTAGCCTTTGCAGACTCTGCATATTCCCCAGAACTGAGAGCCATTTTTTTTTGGGCACCATCTTGGCGATTCTCGCTACCAATTTTGTGCTCTCTGTGGATGTTAAAGTATGCCAAGATTATAATTTTGCCGAGAGAACTGAAGCCAAATGGGTACTCAAGGGATCTTTTACATGCCACATAATCATATGACATGAATGTCGACCGTTTTCCTATCAAGAAAAACCAACGACTCAGCCGGGGCTCGAACCCACAAACTTGGGCTTAAGAGGCGGACATGTAATACCTCTCGGCCACGCTTAGCCAGATCTGCCAACGCTTAGTTATTAAACTTAAAGATTATTAAAAATATAATTAGCAAGTAGTGTTTATAATGTTCAAAAATATATTAAAATATTAATGATACTAGTAATTGCTTTTGTTCAATCAGTTAAATTTCATAGATAGTAAATAGAATTAGTTTATGATGAAAATATTTATCATGAAGAATGTTTTAAATGTATAATACAAATGCATCAAACATTCTCATGTCAACTTGACAATGTTGACATTTTATACTTACTTTTAAGTAATACCAAATATGTTTTTTACCATGCCTTAAACCCATGCCCATGTAAAAACCATGTTTTACGGGTAAAAACCCGACCCTGAACCAATCACCGATGAGTGAAAATGTTTTCCGAAACTTTCCTAGAGAAGTCGAATGTCAATCTTATTCCACTCTAAATGTCCATATTATTTATTCCTGTGGTAGTTATTATTCTCTCTTACTGCAGCTTGAAGGACGAATTGATGACTGCTCCTGTAACATTGATACAGTGGATCATTTCAACAATGTTAGGCTGTACCCAGTGTTGAATAGCATTTTGGTGACAGATTTTTTTCGATACATTAAAGTATGTATGTTTCGTAATTAGTGTTGGTGTGTAAAAATACTATTCGACCCCGTTACTTTTAGTGATTTTCTTTTTTTTATTATCCTCTTTTCCAAAAAAACTCCTACGCATATATTCTTTATAAAGAAATTTTTTTCAGAACATTATATACAGTGGAACCTCAATTATCTGTCCCTCTTTTATCCAGAACTCTGTTAACCGACCATCTCCAAGTATAAAAAAAATCCAACTAGGTAATTCTTGGTTATTTAGAAAAGTAACCAGTTAAAGAAATCTATGGCCTGGGGCCGTGGGGAGCCTAGTGGTTAAGATCTCGGGATCGGAAGGTCCCGCGATCGAGTCTCTACACCTCTTAAAGACCCACCGAGTATATGCGGAGTACGTGCTCGTTAAATCTGTTGGGTCCGAAAGTCTTGTAGTCAGTCATTGCACAGTTTACCACCGGTACAGGTCAATGGAGACTATTTTCCTCCCCTTCAGGGACATGTTTAAATTGTGGAGGTGGCGATAGATGGCAGCATCTGTCTTGTTACTTAATACACTTTCCTGTTACTTAAATACTTACTGAAATTCTAATCGGGAAACAACTAGGTTCATAACAGTAAATATCATCAACAATCGTTTTTACACTAGATTTACACACATTAGAAAAAAAATCGCTAAACACAGCATCCAGCTATAATTTAAACTTCTAAAAGCCAAAATCAACTATTTTCCTTAGGCTATGTCTTCACTACGACATCAAAGGCAACAAACGCAACAAAATTTGGCGATCGCCAAGCGCGCCAAGCAATGCAATAGCATGGTGGTTGACTCTGCCAAGTCGCCAAGTTTTGTTGCCTTTGTGGCGTAGTCAGAACATAGCCTCAATATTCTTTCACAAATAACTTAATATTATTTATGGTCTGCTCGATTTATTTGTAGTTTGAAGAATAATTAAATATTTATTAATAACAAAAATAATGAAACTACTCCAAACTGCATTAAAAAAATAATATGTGTGTATGTCGTGTCCGTCCTTCTTCACGAATGTTTATAAGCGGGTCTTTGTGACCAAGCTCACAAGCCTGAAAATATATGTCTATTAAACAAACAATCTATGGCCATTCTACAGTGAGGAACCTCCTACCACTGAAATCGGCAACTTTGCTCTATTAAAAAATCGGGAATCTCTGGCGGTTTTGAAATCAAAATTCTTTGGGGATTCTAAAATTTGGAAATCACAGTATTTAATTTATGAATGGTAGTTATTTTTAAATAACAAAACTTCGGCAACTTAAAAGTGTAAAAGCGAATTTCTGGCAATCTTAAATTTTTGGAAAACTCTTGGAATCTCCCAAAATCATGGGTCTCCAAGTGATATCTACTATAAGTTTACTATATAATGAACATTCTCTAGTATCCGGGATTTTTGATTATCAGACCTACCTCTGGTACCAATTAGATGGGATAATTGAGGTTCTATTGTATTTAGAAATATATTTTGTAAGGAATTTAAAAGAAAAAATTAGTGTTCAACATTTGCTAAGGGTCGCGTCAATTTAGTGGAATTTGATTTTTTTCAGGGTTAAATTACACCTTTTTGGTGTGCTATGAATAAACAAGCAAGCTCTGGCAGTTTTTTGTGATCAATAGTCCATTCTAACTAGGGATGCAACCAATATTCGGTTACTATTTGGTATTCGGTCACTTTAGCCGAATATTCGGTTTGGCCGAATAGCTTTACTATTCGGCCGAATAGCGAAATTCAAATTTTTTCAAAATTCTTCATGTTAATTCATCTTCTAAAACATGAAAAAATTCCGAAACAAGACTGGTTTTCTTTTTTTGATAGACTCAAATTCCAAAGTTTTTGTTATTTATAATGTTAAATCAAGCTTTATTCAAGTTGTATTAAATAAACATGTCTCTTTAGGGGAACAGTTACTGTGAGTGGGCTTAAAAAAGAAAAACAATAATTACCATATGTATCGCAATTGTAAGCCATGGTTTTATTATTTTTGTTTCTAATTAAATTTTTATTCTACCTTTATGTTTTCATACTTCTATTTTCGTTTTCGTGTTGTGATTTTTCCAAGTTACAATTTCTAAAAGGCTTGTTTTAATAACAAACAAGTACCACTTTATTGTGTGTTGCTTTAATTAAAAATTTAATAGCTATATTGCAGGGATTGGAGTAACGCGTTACTTGTAACAGTTACTTTTTTTTAGGTAATGCCGTTACATTTTTCAGAAAGTAACTGTAACTTAGTTACTTTTAGAGTTAACGAAGTAACGAAAAATTGCGTTACTTTTCCGTTACTTTCCGAAGGCTGTCTGATGCTTATTTTGAAATTCCACTCCTAAGAAGGGAACATATTTCCAAACTTTTGCATTCCCGAAATATGAGCTTTTCTTGGGAAGGAAAAAGTAAAATGCATTGTCCATTTTGGCTGCTAAAGGCGTGACGACTGCTTTCAGCCAGAATTGTTAAAGCCCGAATGTTACTCCTTGTCTGTTTACCTTTCCAAGTATCACATTATAAGACCCGTAATTGCAGGCTTCTACCGAAAAGAAGGGTTTTGAAATAAATCACGCTGACTGTCAAGCAGGTTGTCGTTCGGCAAGTTTCGACCAGTGCAAACCCCTTTGTGTTGCCTGAACCTGAATGGGTTCTACAACAATGACCAACAATAAAGTGTGTGTGTGTGGGGAGAGAGAGGGCACGTTCACACCTATTTCTTGGATTGAACCAGGATTAAAATTAAATAAAAAAAATTATTAATTATAATTTCAGCATTTTGTTCGTGCTTATGTTTCGTTAATCTCGGTTTTCTTTGAAAAATGGTAAGATGGCTAAATTTAAATTTTTCTTGCAATTTCAAAAAGTAACACTGAATCGTTACTTTTCGTATTAAGTAACTGTAACGCATTACTTTTCATATTAAGTAACTGTAACTGTAAGAGTTACTTTTTTGATTAAGTAACTGTAACTGTAAGAGTTACTTTTTTGATTAAGTAACTGTAACTGTAACAGAGTTACTTTTTAAAAGTAACTTTCCAATCCCTGCTATATTGTATTAAAATTATTGTGTGATTGTGTAATTGTACGTTTGTGTTGAATTGTAATTGATGAATAAGAAATACAACTTACTTAGATCTGACAAAAAATAAAAATTGGTTTAAGTAGGCCGAATATTCGGTATTCATTCAGCTAAGACTTTGGCCGAATATTCGCCGTCAATTCTAGTTCTAGCTGATTTTGGGTTTTAACAGTAACATATACATTTAATGTACACGTTTTTACATGTTTTAATAGGAAAATAAATATTTAATAATTTTGAGCAAATCTGTTTTAATGGATGTTAAGGTACAAAAAAAGGGTTAAGATAATGGATGTAAGTAAGGTGTTTCTGCTCAAAAGTACAATTTTCCTGGTAATAAGATTGCGCATACAAGCTTTGTCAGTTTTTTGCATAGATATCATAGTTAAAGTATTAGATTGGCTGATCACGTGACCTCCAATGCTAACGACGGGACGAGCATGGAGGCCAAATAAGGGGGCGACATGGCCAGTATTGCTGCCACTTTAAGGAGAAAAATACTACGAAACAAGAAGTTCTTAAAGAACTAAAATAGCCTGCTTTCCTGTTACTTAAATACTTACTGAAATTCTAATCGGGGAACAACTAGGTTCATAACAGTAAATATCACCCACAATCGTTTCTACACTATATTTACACACATTTGAAAAAAAATGTCGCTAAACACAGCATCCAGCTTTAAACTTCTAAAAGCCAAAATCAATTATTTTCCTTAATATTCTTTCAGAAATAACTTATTATTTATCGTCGGCTCGATTTATTTGTAGTTCGAAGAATAATTAAATATTTGTTAATAACAAAAATAATGAAACTGAATGCATTAAAAAAATAAATGTAAATTAAAACTAAGCAGAATTGTATGCAAAAAATATGCCTTGCGGCTTTCTTGGTAAACAATTAATGAACAATCAAAGATTCACATTGTGATACATTTTATGACGTAATTCCCAAATGATTCATGAAAAAATATTTTGCTTCAAATAATTTTAAATAAAGTTTCTCATGTCATTGTTGATTTGGCAACAGTGATTTAAATGACTCAAAATTGAATTTCAATGCTAATTCAATGGGAAATCGGCCGACAGATAGTAATTTTTTGTCCGTCCGGACGTTCAGACAGGCGGACAAAAAGTATGAAAGTTGGGTCTCTGAGGTCATAGCTTTCTAACAAAAAAAGAATTTTTGAGATCCGAATGATAGAAACGATTTTGGAAGGGGGGTACGGACAGACAGACGGACATTGACCGCTTGTCAATACCTACTTTTTCATTTTTTTAATTCTTTCGAATTAAAAAAAGAAAAGTAGGCTAAAAATACCATTTAATTCTTAAATTACAAAAAAATATCGTAAAAATACTAGCTGCATTTTGGAATCTTTTTAGTGACTTTAAATCCCTTTCTAGTATTTTTTTTGTAATTTTAGAATTAAATGGTATTTTTCGTAGTATTTTTCTCCTTAAAGTGGCAGCAACACGGGTCCATGCGCGTCCCGTCGTTAGCATTGGAGGTCACGTGATCAGCCAATCTAATACTTTAACTATGATATCTATGGTATTTTGTAATCAATAGTCCAGACTAACTTTTTAAAAAAATGTAATTTATGTTTTCAAACATAATGTAAAGACATTTTATTGACATTATAAAAAAAAATTAATTTCGATGAAACGTGTTCTCAAACTAAAATGTTATTTTTTTCTATTTTAGCTTAATTTAAATCGTGGCTGCCCTTTTTGGCCCGATGACAGTAAATGTGCACTTCAAGATTGTTCAGTGAAGACGTGTCCAGAGGTATTATCGATTGTTTTTAATCAAACATATTTTAACTTTCAATTGCATGCAGTTCTTTGCCCACTTTATTTATTTACTTTTTAAAGAATTAAAAAGTAGGTGATTGACATGTGGTGGAGATTCTAATCAGCTTGTCCTCTTGTCTACCAATTTCCATTCTAACTTTCAATATTTAAAAAAAAATGACTTGTTTCATTATCTTGTCTACTTTTTTTGCTATCATTTTGACTGAACTACAAGAGTATTAATCCTCTGAGGGTTAAGCAATTTGGTTGAAGTGTAATCTTGTTTTCACTGCATGACATTGAAATTCAGCTGAAAATTTAATTTCTTTAAATTGTTTAAAATTTTCTTTCTGCTGCAGATAAATGGCAGCTCCAAATTTTAAAATTCAATGAATTTGTAAAATTTATAAACTTTAAAAAAATTATGAGTGTTGCTGAAAAACCTGACAGTCAGGTGACTGGTTGATACTTCTGTATCCCTCAGTGTGTTAAAGTATAAAAGGAAAGAGTTGGAAAGAATAAAAAAAAAAGTATAAAATGTAAAAGGAAGGAAAGTTTGGGTTTTAGAAATTTGGTGTCTTTCAAATCCTAAAGAAATATTTTTGAAAAATGACTATTTTACCCATGCTGTTGACTTTTGTCTTCTAAAACTTGAAGTTGTCAATGGTTCCATAATCTTGAATGGGAAAATTTCATTTTTTAAAGAATATCTTGGATTTTAAAACATCACAGTTTACATGACACTGCAATATCTTGCTATTAACTTGTCCATGATTGTCAATATTTCTTTTCTCTAGTGGGGCTGCTTTTTTTCCAAAATAGGTCTTTAGAAGACTCGTGAAAATCCCTCAAACGGAGAGCCATATTTTTGTGGCACTATCTGGGCAGCCCTCGCTACCAACTTCAATTGCCAAATCAGTTCGCAATTAATCTGAGCTCTCTGTGGATGTAAAAATATATAAAAGTTTAATTTTGCCGAGAGAACCCAAGCCAAAAGGGTATTTGAGGGATCTTCTACATGCCATATAATCATATGACATACATGGTTACAATATTTGTCACCAGGGTTCAAAATTAAGGGTCGCTAGTCGCAAAATACGACCAAATCTTTCAATTTTGAGACAACAAAATTATTTAGTCGCAGTTATTGAGACTAGTTTATAAAAATTGTCAATACTAGTTTTTATATTGTGGTTTCCAACAATCTTGCCAAAAAATTCGGCAAACTCTGAAAAATCTCCAAATAGCGACTATTGTAAAACCCCAAAATTGTGGCAATTCTAAAATTTGGAAGCTACGACGATCTAAAAACTGAGAACTTCTTTAAATTATATTTTTTAATAATCTTTTTAGAAATAAAAATGCTCTTAGGTAATGTGCATTTGCTCCTAGTTTAAGTTAACCGCACAGATTGCTCCTAAATTTCTTTATCCAATTTCAAACACTGTTCACCCCAGAAATCTGCTGTTTTTGCCAAGACTCAAATCCTGCGATTATTGTCACAATATGTTACTTAATTACCGTTCATTTTATATTACCTGTTGATGAGAGCCATAAAATGTAAAAATAAATTTGATTGCTGTTTGTTTTTATGAAATTACACATTTAATTATTATTACTAATATTTTATCTGTTGACTATCAGTAATAATATGTTAAATATCACTTATTTGTGTAACATGAGTCCTTGTTTTGGATTACTAAAGGTGAGATATTGAAAGGATAATACCAACAAACCTTGAACCTGTTATTCCTGTTCTGGATAAACCAACCTGTTTTTTTGGTTTGGCAACATTGGTTTTTAAATTCTTTTGGTTTTTATAGCATTAGCATTGTTAGCATGTTAGCATTTTTTTCTAATTATTATTACTAATATTTTTTCTGTTGACTATCAGTAATAATATGTTAAATATCATTTATTTGTGTAACACGAGTCCTTGTTTTGGATTACTAAAGATGAGATATTGAAAGGATAATACCAACAAACCTTGAACCTGTTATTCCTGTTCTGGATAAACCAACCTGTTTTTTTGGTTTGGCAACATTGGTTTTTAAATTCTTTTGGTTTTTATAGCATTAGCATTGTTAGCATTTTCTGCTTTTCATTCATCCATAGTTTTTGTGCACGAAAGACAAGACTTCTTTAATGCCCCAAAACAGATTCAGGATCACGATCAATTTTTAGAATTTTAAGTTATCACATGTAGACTATAAAATCTTTTTAAATATATCTATAAACAAAAAATGTGTTGACCTAATCATATTTTGACTTATAGGAGCAACTACCACGAGGGTTAAAAGGAAATCAGGATTTCAAACCTCAATCTATTAAGGTAAATATATGATGAAAAATGTTGTAGTGCTCAACTAAAACTACAGCACCACTCAAGGTTGGTTTATTTTTTTTTGTTGAATCAGGGTTTATCAGATATCCATGTGATGTTGTGTGCTAACCACCTTTTGTAAGTGACTTTTAAATGTAACCTTTCATTTTTTAAGTTAATGTTTTACACTTTATAAGTAAATAAAATGGAACACCTATGATATAAAGGCAGAACACAATTTGCGTTATTTTGCCAAGCAACGAAAATGCCTAAATGTGTTAAACATCGTCGGTCAAATGACAATACCACGAATGTGCAGATTCTAGGGATTTGCGATTTTTGAAAAATAAAACCGCTTCTCGGTTCAATCAGTTCTTTTTTCCCTCCGGTTTTAACCGGAACGAGTTAAAAGTAACTGAACCCATATCATACAAATCCATTATATTGTATTTTTAGACGCCATAATCCATTGATTTATCTAACTGTAATAAATTTTTCCTTCAGTTTATAGATGTTTGCTCGTCACTTGATTTTGGTTCTTAATTACGACGCCCGTCGCCAACTGCCGTCGTGTAGCTCTGGTGCGACGATAATGCAAACTAACAAAAACCTTCAGTTTAGCTGGTTAAAATGTTTATTCAAACCGGTTCTTCAGTTTTAACTGGTTCAGCTAAAGAAATGTTTTTGCCTATTTAACCGAAGTGAAAACCCGGTTTAACTGTTTCCGTTTTTCCATCATTTTGCACATTCATAGTTTTGTCATTTTACGGACGATATATTATACAACTCGATGGTATAACAACCCCGTTAAATTTTCAAGCTTCTAAGAAGTTGCCAATAAACAGACCGGCCATTGTATCATAACTGCACCAGTAAATAAATTTTATAAAAAGCAAATTCTGCAATTGTAATCTATAACCACACAAAAAAATATTTTTTCACAAACAACTTTGATATCAAGGAATTTGTGAATAACTGTAGAATTTTATAAGCTACTTTTATAGTGTAGGTCAGCTTTCATATTGTTAAAGCCATACAACTAGCTTTGCAGAGCAGTTAGCAGATTAATGTCTTTTATTTTCTCTGCATAAGACAAAATATAATCTAAAACGAAGTTTTCCAACAACATTGACTATTTACAACGGTTTGCATACTTGAAATTTAATCGAAATAAAATAGATAACGTTTAATAAATAGCAGGAATAAAAACAGGCTGCACATAAAGACCTCTAAAATAGAAAAACAGCCAATGAAAAAATATGCTCATTTTGAGAGTGAAAACAAAGCAACCAAAGAAATCAAAAGGGAAAAAATCAAAACAAGAGAGTTACATCATCTGAAACAACTTAATTTCCCTATAAATGGTTTCAGTACTGGGTTCCTCTTCTTTAAATGAAATTCACATATACTGTTAATTTTGAATTTCTATTGCAGCATGACAAAGATTCGTCTGAAAATGAGACCTGTGATGAAAATAATGGAGGGCTTGGTGCTGTGAATGAAACTATCAGGTAATATTTATTTCAACTTCATTTTCAAAGGTTATTGCCAATATGGCCTTGTGGTGGGTCACCTTTTTTTTAAGATTATGTTTTGATCATTGTTCGAAATATAGGGTCGTTAGTCGCAAAATGCAATCAAATCTTTTATTTGGCAACAACAAAATAAATTTTGTCCCAGTTATTGCAAAAATTCGTCAACACTAGTTATCGTGGTAATCTTGCTAAAATTACTCTTGAAACCCCATGTTGTCATTAATCCTAAATTTGTAAACCTTAACTGCAATCATAACTCTTAAACTTTCCGCAGTCCTTGAATCACACATCTCTGGCAATCTGTAAATTGAGAAATTTCGATGAACTTTTGTTAAGTCCCAGAATTGTGGCTATTCTCAAATTTCGAAACTCCAACAATCTAAAAACTTAAAACTCAGACGACCGTACTATCCAAAAACTGGCTATCATAAATTGATGATGTGATTTCTTAAATTTTAGAGAATTCTAGCTAACTCAAAATTGCAAAACTTGGGTGATTCTATAAGCACGCAACTCCAACGACTTGAAAATCGCCAAATTTAGAGAATATGTGTGTGTTTAAAATATTTTTTATAGATAATTTGTTTTAAAAAACACTCTTTGGTGATGTGCATTTGCTCCTAGTTTTTAGTAGCACAGATTACTCCTAAATTTCTTTATCCAATTTCAAACACTGGTTTCGACCAGGGATTGGAGTAACATAAAACTAAAAACTCCTCGGTGCAACAGCCCATTAATGGGCCAAGGCCTGCAGTGCCCATTTCACTTTTCGTGACCTAGGGTTCTGGTGTGCTAGGCATATGTCCCGGTAAGGTGGTCAGCCTCACGCGGAACCCCCTGTGTTTACTTCCCAAGCATGCTTGGTCACTAATTTATCGACCCACTTAAGGGATGAAAGGATGGGTTAACCTTGCCCAATCCGAGATTCGATCCCCGGACATGTGGCAATGCGAAGCACTACCACTAAGCCACTGAGCCTCATTGGAGTAACATGTTACTTGTAAAAGTTACTTTTTCCAGGTAACGCTGAGTAACGCTTCGATTTTTCATAAAGTAATGAAGAAATTTGGTAATTTGCTGTTACTGCTCACGCCGCTCTTCACGGATATTTTGTCTGTTCAGCTTCAACTTAACTATTTAAAATTTAACTTTTGACAACGCTTAATTTTTGTTCTTGGCTTCTTTTCAGATTGCCACTATTTCTTTAAAAAACCTTCAGATGGTTAACTTGCAATTTTTCTTATAGCTCGAAAATTTCTAAAAGTAACTGTAACTAGTTACTTTTTAAAAGGAACTTTTCAATCCCCGTTTTTGACTATTCTTGTATGTAAGGCTTGTGTAGAGAGAGAAAATATCATCAATGAAAATTGCTGTGGATATGGAGCTAATGCATGTTAAATCCATCTTGGTGCAAAGTCATTGTGCTTCTTGCAATGTTTCTATGAGTTTATGTTGAGTGCTGGCTCTATAAAATAAGTTGAAATAATACTGTTGACTACCCTAATTTGAATAAAGGGGATGTAAAATGTCCTTAAATTAGTACAAATATTTTATGAATAAACCTTGATAATTCCTGAACAGTTTAACTTAACTATTGTTTTTTAACAAAATTGTTATTGCAATCCTTGTGAGTAATTTGAGGTCATAAAATAATATATGTTTAAATTGCATGTTAATTAAATTCTCTAAATTCGTACTTAATTATTCTTTAATATGTTTTGAAAAGGCAGTTATAATCATCAAATGATATCGAGCGTTTGAATAATGTACAGATTTTAAACTAATTATTTTTTTTAGTGATGAAAATTATGAAGGTTTTCAAAGATGGCAACAACATGACGACACAATAGATACCTTTTGTGAAATGGATGGTATGTTTTAAAGTATATATTTAGATTTAAAGTCGATTTTTTTATAAACAAAAATTTAGGTATTAGATTTTTTATAACCAATTCAAGGATTTAACTATTGTATGATAAAACAGTCAGCAGCAAAGTTTCCGACAATCCAAACTACCGTATATGCTTGTCAGGCCTGTGCGATAACGCATTACAAGTAACGTGTTACTTGTAATAATGACTTTTTACAGTAATCTTATAGGTAATTTGTTACATTTGAGAATCCAGTAATTTTACAGGTAATTCGTTACATAATTTTCGAAAAAGTAATCTTTGTTACAGTAACTCGTTACTTTCATTAATTTTATCATTAATACTCTAATAAATGTCCAAAACAAAAAAATTGCTTATCAAAAAATTAAAAGAAATCAAAAACTTTCATGTACTCTTTGCTTAGAGGAGAAATATTGTTTCCACAAAAATAAAATGTTCCCTACTGATTGCAATGATTATGAACACTCATCTAGCAGTGCTGATGATTTTTTTGAGAATGTAAAAACTAGACATCCTTCCGCCGAAGCCGATTTAGAGTTGTCTACATTTTTCCAAAGTAAACGACCATAATATGACTGTATTCTGTACCCTACCTACAGTTAAAAGCATGTTCATAAAATATAATACGTCGTTATCAGCTAGTGCGGCCGTTGAAACATTAGTTCTGGTGGTTTTTGTCTCCGACCCAATCGTAACTGTGTAAACGACTGAAATTTTGAGATACAGCTGTTGATCTACCACAACTAGTAGATTTTTTTATAACTGTATAATAAAGTTGATTTAAAAAAAAAAATTATTTTGTCATTTATACTTTATTTTTCAAAATATTTGTAAATATGAAATTTTGTCATAAAAAGTAATCTTAAAAGTAATTGTAATTTGTAACTATTGAAAATTAGTAATTTTGCATGTAATTAGTTACTTTTTATGAAAAGTAATTGTAATTGTAACGAGTTACATTTAAACAAGTAACGGCCCAGCCCTGATGCTTGTGTATAACCCGACTCTGTGTAAAAGTCGACCCCCCATTTTTAAACCAAATATCCTTCCAAAATCGGTAACCCGTGTATTAGTTAAGGTAGGAAATAAGGCCAGAGCCTACTGAAGCAGAAACCGGTTCATGACGGGCGGTAATTTTTTTTATTGTGTAAGCAAAATTTGCCCAATGAAAATCAAATGGGTTTCGGCTCTGAGTGTCCTTGACATTGCTGACCCTGAATAGAGAAGATAAGTAGATGCTATGTTCAGTGAAGCGTGAAGACCACACTGTTCCAAGGTCACGGACTGCGAATGTTTTCTTTACATACTTGAAGACGGGTGGACTGAACTGCCCTGTACCAGAGCTACAATTGTATAAAATACACAACACGCCGAGATGTAACAATTAAGTATTATTATGGTAGATACTGTGAATAGATACCAATCTTATTTCATCTTCAGAATTTAACTGCTTTTGTGTCGATATTTTTAATAGATAGTTTGATTGAAATTTAGTTTTAGTTTATGGATACCGTAAGGATAATTAAATTAAAAATTTTCTTTAGGGAGACATTTTAGACATCCGATAAACATTTTTTTGCTTTATAACTGAGGAATTTAATCGAAAATTGCCGTTATAAGAAAATTATAACATTAAGGTCTATGGTCAATTCAAAGAAGCTAACATTATTGTTGTTATAAACAAGTTGTTATTGTAACCGAGTTTGAATATTGAGCTTTTAAGATGGTTTAATTTAAAATCATGTGCTAAAATATATTGAAAAAGAACATTTTTAATCATATAAAAAAAATTGAGAATTTCAGTTAAGCATCTGAACTTTAGCATCATCTTTTTATTATTGGTATAATCCCGCTGAAAGTTATTCCTTACCAGGGTTCAGAATTAAAGGTCGCAAGTGGAAAAATACAACCGAATATTTCAATAATGTGACAAGAAAATAAATTTAGTCACAGTTATAGCGACTAGTTTTTCACATTGTCAATAATAATTTTATTATTGTGGTTTTCAATGATTTCGACGAAAATTGAATTGAAATAATCTTAAAATCGCAAATCTTCACCTATCCAAAATCCGACTGTGATCTTAAACTTGCCCAACTCTATGGCTATGATCCTAAAATCGTAAAAATTCCGCAGTGTTTTAAACTCGCACAACTTCGTCGATCTATGAATTGCAAAACTTCAGCAAGATATCAATTGCGAAACACAATTTCCCAAAATTTAGGCGATTGAAAAATTTAGAAAGTCAAGCGACCGTATCCATAGAATCTCTGGTTATCTAAACTGTTATATCTGAAATTTTAGAACTTCATCTTTCCTAAGAATGTGAAAATATGGTGATTTTATAATCATAAAACTCCTGAGATCTTAAAATTGTCCAGTTACTATAGATTAAGATGTCCAGAATTTATGGACTATATAATAAGAAAATGTTTTTCTCAAAAAATGCTCCCAGAAAATATGTATTTGCACCTAGTTTTTTAAGTTGGTACACAAATTGCTCCTAAATTTCTTCATCCAATTTCTAACAATATTCAATACTTTTTCTTATAGATGAATCATCTGCAGAAGTGCAATATGTTGATTTGTTGCTTAATCCTGAACGATACACTGGTTATAAAGGTTCCTCGGCCCATAGAATATGGAACAGCATTTATAAGGAAAACTGCTTTAGGTATGAGATATTTTTAATATATACATTTTGTTATTGTAATCTGATGTTTTATCAACTGGCTGGTTTATGTTGCATATATTTCATTTGAACAGACAATAAAAAAAATCAGCAGAACTGGCTTTGTTTTTTTATGTTTTGGTAATATTGAAAGAATATTTTGTAATACTTTAATGATGCATTTTATCACGATTTAGTACAGTAGAATACCACAAATCATTGAACCGCGAATATGCAAAACTTCATTAATTAACACAGTTTTGCTGATAAAAGATTTTCCACATTTTTATTTTATTTTTCAATTTTTTTACTATTAGAAAAAAAATTATCTCTAATTTACTAATTTTTATTTAAGTTTCTGGCTGTAGAATTCCCGAAATTACCCAAGTATATTCGATCTTTAGTTTTCTGCTATTATCATAGTTTACCAATTGAACCCTTGCTCAAGTTTACTGATTAAACCATTGCCGAGTTTACCGATTGATCAATAGCCAAAGTTTGTCCGTTAAATGATTGCTTTAGTTAACCCATTTCAAGATTTTTCACACCCAAGTCAAGATTTTTGTGTTAATGTAAACATATTACTAACTTCTTTATTGATAACAAGTTTCTATTTCTTCGAAACTTTAAGTTTGGCATATTTTTTACGGGTTGCAAGTTTTGTTTTTAACATATCCGAGTGCAAAGTAAAAACTTGAAAGCTCATTTTCTCCTTTTCGTCTTTCAGCACGTTCTTCCACTAAGCTCTTCACTTGTATGTTTTAAAAGTGCTTTCTCTTTAATTTTTGTGCTTAGTCATATATTTATATAAGTGCATGTCTCTTATATCGCATTAGTTTGAGATTATTTATTTTGTAGGTTTAGTGGTGGGTACGGGCCATATACAACTTCTAAAAATTTAAATGGTATGTATATGTTAATAAATTATTTCAATAACTTCATTTTCTTAATTCATTAAAAAAGAATATTTGTTTTGTACTCTAACATATAAAAAGTTTTTTTATTGAGCAATCAAAATTTTATTTTACTTAAAATGTATACAGATTGTCTGGCTTTGTTAGACTGGACATGTCTATCTGTGTTTATTTGGTCAACCTAACATGGGACCCCCCCCCCCCCCTGTGCTTAGTTCCCAAGCATTATTGGTCCTCATTTTATCGATCTACTTAAGGGATGAACGGGGCATGTTAAATTATACTGTTTAGGTTAAAATTTTTATAGTTGTACAAATTTTAAAAATAAATGTTTTAACAAGACAGTATCTAATTATTTTCTAATTGAATCAAGATCAAATACTGTACTAAAAAATAGAAAAACACCATTCAAACGAACTAAAATAATCTACTTAAATAGCTTATTATAACAAGGAATAAGAGCCAGCAAGTCTTAGCAATGTGAAAGTGAATGAATATATGTTCAAAATAGCTGTGCAAACAAAGGGTTTAAATAATGGAAGAATAAATAATTTCAGAATTCTAATATGTGTCATTTTTTCAGACATGTGCTTAGAAAAAAGAGCTTTCTACAGAGCAGTTTCCGGTGTTCATTCAAGCATTAGTATTCATTTATCTGCTGAGCATTATACAAAGGGTAAGTTAATTATGTTGAGCCTACTTTGTGGTGAGTTCAACTTCCGTTTTTTTTTTTTTTTTTTTAAATTTAGCTTGTTAAAACTTGGCAAAGCACTATACTGTTCTAAACTTGAAACATAATTTTTCAATAGAAACTTACTTTTTTAGGGCTTTTGGATGTTTTCTGGCACCTAAGAGAACATCTTAAAAATGAATTAGACTTTCTGAAAAACATCAAAAATAACATCTCAACTCAAATAATTAAAAAAAAAATTCAATTTTCCCAACTGTAGTTCTTCTAAATTGTGCCTGTGTATATCTGCGAGGGCTAATTCTTTTCAACCTCCAATGGGCTGTAACAAAAAGACATTTCAAAAAACAAAAAAGATTTTTTTTCCGAAAGTAATGTACAATACTGCTTACTTCACCACATAATCACCTTGACGATTAAAGCATTTGTCATATCTGTAAACAAGCTTTGAAATACCCTCTTCATAAAATGTAGCCGCCAATGATTTGAAGGGAGTTGTGACGGTTTCTTTGAGCTCCACGTCAATTTGGAAGAGCTACAATCCAAGCCACTATGCTAATAGATAATTCACTTATGGTAAACCTTCGAGTTTCCCTAAGCACTTGGTCAACTCGCTGAACAATGCCGTCTGTAGGGACAGACTTGCTTCCTTGGTCCCTTCTTCTTGAACATCAGTTCGGCCACCTTTAAATTTTCAACAGCATTCACTAACAACGCCATCACTCATAAAGGTGTCTCCATACATTCTATTAATTCTTCGATGAATTTCTGTTGCACTGTTCCCTTCTGCCAGCCTGCGAGAAACGAATAACAGCTCTCAATTCTCACTTGGCGGCTACATTTTATGAAGAGTATTTCAAAGCTTGTTTACAGATATGACAAATGCTTTAATCGTCAAGGTGATTATGTGGAGAAATAAGCAGTATTTTACATTACTTTTGGTAAACAAATCTTTTTTTGTATTTGGACCCGTCTTTTTGTTACAGCCCATCGGAGGTTGATAAAAAACAGCCCTCGTAGTTCCAGATTATGATTTGAGTAGGGTGGCCCATTACAAGCCAAGCTTTTGACAGAAAAAAACGTCACGGGTTATTCAAAAATGTGTATTTTTGTATTACGTTGATTTTTTAAGTTTTTCTATTAAGGGGAGTCGGAGGGTTCTATCTCGCCCGTGTTAATTTTCCTAACTTTAGGAACGTTTTTCTCGGGAACTATATGATATATCATTATGAACTTTTTTATATTTTGTTCATTACATATAGCTATTTGATTTTAACTGAGGAATTTTAAATATCTCTGCTCAAAAAAATTATATAACTTATCTTAATTATAATCTTAATTATCTTAATTAACTAAACTTATTTATACTAACTTTTTGTGTTTATTTAATACATATTTTAAAAAAATCAATGTAAAAGGACTTTTTTATACTTTTAAATATTCTCAGTTTAAATCACAGAGGTATATGCAAGGAACAAAATATAAAGTTTATAATGATATCTCCTATAGTTTCTGAGAAAAATGTTCCTAAAGTTAGGAAAATTAACATGGGCGAGATAGAACCATCCGACTCCCCTTAAATTAATTCATTAATCTTTTAATTAATTAGATAACTTGCCTGCTAAAATGATAAGCTTAACTTAAAATAGTTTTTAAGGCAATTAAGGGAATTTTCAGTTTGGCAGTTCTGCTCTTAAAAAAATCTATCCTTGAAAATAATCAGGCATTAGAGGACCATGTTACTTGTAACAGTTATTTTTTTTCTGGTAATGCCAAGTAACACCTTTAGACTGCTCAGAAAGTAACTATAACCTAGTTACTTTTAGCAATAACGAAGTTACGAAACATTTCAACACCAACTGCAACTATAACAGTTACTTTTTGAAAGTAACTTTCCCATCCCTGTAAATGACCTCATTTCCGTTTCAGCTAAAGACTGTTTCAGCAAAGGCAAATGGGGGATGAACATCGCTGAATTCCAGCGACGATTCGACCCAAGCCTTACTGATGGGGAAGGGCCGCACTGGCTCAAGAATCTGTACTTTGTGTACCTTTTGGAACTGAGGGCCATCGCCAAGGCGGGCTCTTATTTGGAGAATGAGCTTTTTTATACTGGCAACGATGAGAACGATGAAGAAGTTAGGACGGCTGTGAAAAAGCTGGTGGAGATTGCAAGGTATGAAGTTTGGTTTTATCCTTGATAGATTTGTTTGTAGCGAGGCAATACAGTAGAACCTTGATTATCCGGTCTAATTGGGAGGTCGGATAATCGAAAATTCCAGATAATAGAGAAAATCTTTTAAATAGTAAAACCTATTGTACTGAGGAGCTGGGGATCCCAGTTGGTTAATCCATTTTTGCCTTGCGAGACGGTTGCATCGCAAATAATGCCCGTCACTATAAAAGCAACAAAAATGTTGTAAATATATTGCACTGTGTCATTTTTATTCATTTTAATTGCCTAAAATTTCCAAAACGCTGTCTACTGTTGCCTGAAAATTTGCGTGGAGTCCTATCAGAGGCCACGGCTAGTGAAGTGCTTCGCATTGCCACGCCACAGGTCCAGGAATCGAGTCCCGGATTGGGCGAGGTTGCCTCAGCCTTTCATCTCTTAAGTGCGTCGATAAAATGAGTACCAAGCATGCTTGGGAACTAAACACTGGGGGTTCCGCCTGAGGCTGACCACCTTACCGGGACATATGCCTAGCACCCCAGAGCCCTTGGTCACGTAAGCTGGAATGGGCACGGCAGGCCTTGGCCCTCTAACGGGCTGTTGCGCTGAGGAGTTTAGTTTTTTATTACTTACTCAGGTGTTGGCTTGTCACTTTTGACTGTGGTTCTGTTGAATGAACTTGACGAAGCAAGAAATGAATTTGATCGAAATAATTTTGAATTAGAATTAAAAATAAACAATTCACAATTAAAGTTTTAAAAAATAAAGGTATCTAAACAGTGGGCGTTTTTTGCCATGTTAACAGTTCACTGGCGCTTCAACTCAAATCACCATCAGATGCCAAGCTTATAAAAAAAGAAAAAGTGAGCAAGAAATTTCAAGCGTTAGCTTAAATATCCTGCTAAAGAGTAATAGCACCGCAGCTGTGGTAATAAAAAACCTGCATTGCGCATGCGTACGCGTGACGAAGCTCCTGTGAAAGAGAACATAAACAAACGTGGCAGCAACGAGCCGTGATGTCACTGATCTACGCAGTAGCCCGATGACATCACCGCTATAAAGGAAAGGAAGGACATGTATTAACTATATTTGCATAAGAGAAAAACTTATAATTTTGCTAACAGGTTCTACATTACGACGCCTGTGTCACTACTAGCCCTCGGGTAGCTCTAGTGCGGCAATAATTCAGCTAACCCTAAAAATATAATGTGCTATTAGTGCTGTTATGATCTTGCTAATATTTTTCAGGTCATTTCCAGATCATTTTAACGAAAAGGTTA
Organism: Oedothorax gibbosus; assembly: GCA_019343175.1. Lineage (NCBI taxonomy): Eukaryota > Metazoa > Arthropoda > Arachnida > Araneae > Linyphiidae > Oedothorax > Oedothorax gibbosus. Next base: position 156,781 of record JAFNEN010000843.1, read on the forward strand.
TGTTCTCAGGAAATGACAAAGAAGCTAGAAAGTTAAAGGTACTGGTTATTTTCCCTTCATTTTTTAGGGTTCATATGGACCTTAAAAACCAATACTAAGTTATAAAGTTGTGGCCTTAAAGTAATTAATTGTGCACCTAATATTTAAAAAGGTCAATCTAATTTAAGTAAAATATTTGTTGGTGTAATTTAAGTAAAATTACTTGCCATGCAAATTTAATTTTGAATTTAATATGTGATCAACAAGCTAAATGCTATTTATGTAAACAATTATTTACAATTTTTTTTTAATTATTTGATTTATACAGCTCTTAAATATAAAAATAGCTTTTACAAAACTTTTCACTTGTATGTTTCTCATATGTTACAACAATAATCATTATGTATATTGTACAGATTTCAAGCATTGTTGAGTTTATTAATTTTTCAACCTAAAAGCTAATTATGATAATTTAAAGTGCGATATTTAAATACGGAACTGTTATTCAACACTATCCAAAACCTGTTTCATTAAAATTTCACTGAAATGTTGAAAAATTCTTGAAATTATCTGTGTATGATATTTTTAAAAAAAAATCAGTTTATGATAATGTATTGTGATTGTATAATGACGTGCCTAACAAAATATGTGTTTTTCTTAGAAACAGATTTCATTTAAAGGCGTTTGAGCCCGATGGACAGCGGGTCTCCTCTTTCTTGGTTAATCAAATTTAAAAAAATTATTCAAGCCACATTTCTCCGGCTGTATCAAATAAGTTTACAAACACTTTTTTCATATGATAAATGTAGCGGACTTGCATGTCTCTGTCTATAATCCCACTTTTTGAAACAAGTTCAAATATTTTCCTTTAATTTTCAAAAAATAATTTTAAACAAAATATTTAAACCGAATTGCAAAAAGTAAGATTATAGAGACCTGTAACGCCCATATTCACCGCTTTTTTTACTCTGAGTTAAGCAGCGAAAAACGTTCCAAACTCCGCATTTGGAGAAAACTGTATTCACCGCTCAACTTAACTCCTGATTTGCAGTAACCCTAGGTTCCAAAATTAACTCGCCGAATTGCGAGCGTTAAGTCGGAACCCTCCGAATTACGCATATGCAGAGGAGAATTTTTTTAGTTTTGTTTACCTTTAGGTTGGGTGCCCCTGACGTTTCATTTCCAAATAGGGATGATTTGAAATATTGAAAGCTAGAAATCTTAGTTATAGGTTATTTTTTATTCCGTGTTTTATTCAAAGTTTGTTAATGTTTATACATTCTTGAATGCGATTTAGAAAGCCTGCTATGGTCATTCCAGTTACGTTTGTTTTGAAACTTTAGCATGACAAGTCCCATTTACATTGAATACAATCTAACTCGAATTCAAATTATTAATATAGTGATCGGAAATATGTTTGGAATCTCCTGTTTATTGTTTCTCAATATCTAATGATCGATAATGTTACTATATCACTTGATTAAATTTAATATTACGACATTGCGAAATGCAATGATATACTATAGTAAACACCATAATACTATGTTTATAAACTTGTTTAAATAAGCAATACTATATTCTTTCTTGCAATAAATTTAATAATGTACTATTTGCTTATCATATTTCAATATGAAGTAATATTGTTTTTTGAAAATCAAATAGCATTGAATTTATAATTCAAAATATTCTTGTCACAAATGTGTATGTCCTGCTGTTCTTTCTTACTTTCACAAATAGGATTTGTTCATAACTAAATTTATATTGGCTTTGTTGAGAGTTTTCTCCAAAATGTATTACAGTACTAATTTAAAATAAGCAAAATTCAGAAAATCATAGGGCTACCATAATAAAGGCACGTCTCAAAATATGAGAAACTTCAGATACCGCCACATCCAAAATAGCCCGTTTGGAATCATTATGAAAGTTAATGCATTCAGTTATCAACAAAGTTTGGAAATATATAGGGCTGCTGTAATGAAGGCACGCCTCAGAATATCAGAAACTTCAGGCACCGCCAAATCCAAAAAGCACCGTTTGGTATCAAGGTACCAATTTGGTACGAAGCATTTTTTTTAGTTCGCATTTATTCCTCAAGCCAAATGGTTCCTGGAGATGAACCACACTGTCATTGTTAATTATAAAATTAAGTTTTGGGACAAGGTTATTGCTTAAGTATTTTTTACTGTAATAAGTGGACATTCAAAAAGAACATCCCAGTCCTTTTCTTTTAGTGTTCTTTTTTTTTTGCTCATGAAAACATTCAATCACCTCAGATCTTTTACACACATTTTTTTGTTTCTATTACTGACAGTTGTGTGTCTGAAGAAAATATGTATTTTAATTTTCAAATCAAAAACCCATTTTTTAAGATTAGGTTGCCTAAAAAAATAAAGATTGTAAATATACTCAAGGAGAGTAAAATAAACGAATAAAGATAACAAATATTAAGGACGAATAAATATCAAGTATTACAAAAATATAGCAAATATGAGATTTGCAATAGTTATTAGTTTTGGTACGCTGAAATCGTAACACGTGAAAACATTTCCAAAAACAAACAAGAGAACCACGTGTTAATTTTCAACCAATCATGATCACCTCTTTCACTAACCACCGTGTCGGTATACTTGCTGTTTAAAATGCATGGTGAATAGCGATTTTTCCCACCTAGGTCGAAACATTTAACTCGAGAGTGGGTCAACTCGCGTGTTTCTCACCTCTCACCTTCGGATTGCGGTGAATACGGGCGTAAGTCAGCTATGTTTATCCAATTTCAAAAACCGTTTGTAAAAATATTCAATACAGCAAGAGAAATGTGGCTTAGAAAATAGTTTTTTTTACTGCATTGGATTAACACAGAGGTACTTTGGTTTGAAAACCCTCGGTCAAACCGGCTCATTCGCCCTTAAAATCTTAATATCTTTTGAGCCAAACAATTAAGTTTTTTACTTTTACAGGAAGAATTTCGACTACATTTCCTAAACGTATCAAGAATTATGGATTGTGTTGGCTGTGATAAATGTCGTCTGTGGGGGAAAATACAGGTAATAAAAATGTTTTAGCCATGTTAGGATTACAATAACCCAAGTCCAATTTCAGCGTGAACAATTTTTGACCTGATCTATAATATACATCAATGGATAATTTCTTTTTCTTTTATTAAACACTATTGTGTTTTAGAGCAAAAAAAGGCCAAGTCAGAAGTTAACTTATATATCATTTTTACTTAAACACCTTCTGCTTGAAGTGAATTATAGGTTTCAACCTGTCACATGCAATGCTATTTTGCAAAAAGAACCCACTAATAAAAATTTAAATAATCTTGGGGTTTTTATTATAAAATACATATATTTCAGTATTTTTATAAAATGGAGATATTTGAAGTGTTTTAATTGTTTAGTTTAAATAAGTAATGAGTACATTTTAATTAAAAACTTTGGTCCATAAAGTACAAAAAAAATATCTTTTAATAGTTTTTTTAGCTTACTTTTTTCTGTTCCTTTGCATTAAATAAACTTAAACATTTTATTTTAGATAATGCTGTTAAATAACAAATATAGCCTCCTATAGATAACAAATGGTCTTGATTATAGTACACGATAGAAGTTTAATTTTCGCTATTCATATTTTAGGTTCAAGGTTTAGGAACTGCATTTAAAATTTTATTTTCAAAGGACTTGCCAACCCATTTTTCAATGAACAGAAAGCATTTTCGACTTACTCGGACAGAAGTAGTTTCCTTATTTAATGCCTTTGGAAGGTAAGAAATCATTTAGTTCAGTTGCTTTACAAAAATATCACCTTTCTTTTTATGTAAATGAACTAGCTTAGGCTGAAATACCTGATGGGAGGTTAAACTAGAAGTTGAATTAGTTAATATTTAATGTGACAAGATTTTCAAAATCTAAAATCTAGACAATTGCTACAAACAGGGTTCAGAATTAACAGCCACTAGTCGCAAAATATGAATAAATTGTTCAATTTTGAGACTACTAAATAAATGTTGTTGCAGTTAAGGTAACTAGGTTTTTTTTTAATGTCACTATCAACTTTTTAAGGTGGTTTCCAAAGATCTTGCCAAACATAATCACCTTAAAATCACAAATCTACAACAGTCTGAAATTTGTCGAAATTCTCTTCTGAGATCCTTAAATCGCAAAACTCTGGCGATCGTAAATTGTGATTCTCAAAATTTTGGAACTTCAGCTCTTCTGAAATTGCATTAATTAATTTTAACTATAATTTAACTATAATATTTAACTTAATAATAACTATAATTTTACACTCTGTACCTTAGAATTAACATTGATGTAAGTTTCACAAAATTGCTGTATTTTCTTTATTTACCTATTTTCTTTAATAAATGCATATGTAATTTTATTTTATTTCAGGCTATCAAATAGTGTTCGCCATATTGAACAATTTCGGCACCTGTTGGGTAAAAACATAGATAAAAAGATTAAAGAAGAATTATAGCATTTTGTGTTCTTAGAAGTTTAGTATGTATAAAAATAATGGTTAATATATATTTTGAATTTATGATTTCAGTATATGATTATTTGAAATCCATTTATTTAAAGACAACTGCTTTTATATATTTCTGGATTTTATCAAACATAATTTACGCACTCTATTGTACCTAATTTTTATTCATTCTGTAACACCTTTCACAATATTTATTTCATTTAAATATTTTAAAGAAATATATTACTGCCCTTAGTTTTTAATATTTTTGTTTTTAGAACCTATAGCATTGCTAAATGCTAAAAAACACTTTTTTTAAAAAGTAATTTCAATGAAAACAAATTACAGTCGAATCCTGTTAACACGAACTCAAAGGGAGCACCGAAACATTTCATGTTAACCGAATTTCATATTAACCGTCAGAAATTTTTTATGTTGAACCAGTAAATAGTTTTTTAAAAATAACATCTAAATTATTCTAATTTTTAAAGATAATACTAATAATGTATGCAATTAATAAAGTTATTTTGGAGTAGTACATACCATTCAAAAATCAGGAAATTTTTTAAAGAACACCAATTGGACTAAAATTGACAAATCACTGAGATCTCGTGATTTTCTCAGAATTAGAAAACAATTTATTCTTTAATGTTCGTTTGGTGCGGTTTTGTTTAGTTTGTTGAGTCAAATTCTGAATGTTTTGTTTGGGTTACGCGGGATTTCACGTTAAGCAATTTTTTAGCATTAGCTCAAATCTTTATTGACCGGGGAAATGCTTTCAGTTCATCTTAAGCGAAATTCTGTGTTAAGCAAATTCACATTAACAAGGTTTGACTTTATTATTTATTATCAATACTTTGAGTTGTTCCATATATTTTATAAATATAAAGTTGAATAACTTTTTATATTTTATTGTTAGAATGGTCTTTTAGCCTTGAAATTGGTTGTGTTAAGTTGTTCATAGTTTATGCTATTTGATTGCAGGGTTCGCAAAAAAAACTTTTTTTCAGAAAAAAACCAAAAAAGCGGGTTTTTGGTTTAAACCAGGTTTTTTCGGTTTAAACCAGTTTTTTTGTGGTTTTTTCCATCTAATATACAAATTTCATCGGTTATATTATATCCGATGGTTGGCTGTTTTTTTTAGCTTCTTCACATAAGTTCAAAAGGCATACACTAGACCTTACTTTATCAAAAAGTGTCCTATTACAAAAGTAAATAATTAAGCAAAGGTAAATTAGACAAATGAATTGAGCTAAGTATAACGGTAATATCACCTTACGGATAAATTTAACTTTTTAACTAACTAGACCTAAAAAGAAATACCTTCAAGTTAATTTACTACATCTACACAATTTTGAAGGACATAATTTATTAAAGGATACCTATATTTTACATTATCAAAGTATTTTCATTTGTTTCTATTGAAAAATTTAAACATAAAAGTTAGTTTGCTTGCTTTCTCATTGCCTAATCTATTTCTTAGTTTCGATTGCACCAGTCCAAAAGTGGAAAAGATTCTTTCTAATCCGGCTGTAGTGGGGATCCAGTGGTGTCAACTCAATGTTTGCCCACCAAGTTATGGGATCCACATCGTTGAATTGGCTTTCAAACATATAGCTTGGAAATGGGGTCCTTTTCGCCAAAAATTGCATTGCTAATGGTAGAATTTCCGACTGATTGCAAGAAATAAAAAGCACTTTTTCTCTGTGCATCACATTGGGTTTTTCCGCAATATCTGTGATCCAATAGATTTGCAGCATAATGTGCGCCCCGCCTTGCATTGAAGTACTGCATTACCTTAGTTTGGTCACTTGATGAGCAGGATGCCAAGATTTCGCCAAACAAATTTACAAATTTAGAAAAAACCAAGTTGGTTTTTTCCTACAAAAAACCATTTGGTTTAAACCTTGGTTTAAACCAAGTGGTTTAAACCATGGTTTAAACCGGCAAACCCTGTAATTGATTGTGTTATTACATTTCATATTTTACTTTCTACTTAATATTATTTTAAGAAACAGAACAAAAGAATAATATTGCATTGGATATTTTGTAATTTAAGTCTAAAGAAAAGGATTTGTCCTTCTATCATTGTATCTATGTAAGTTATACATTTATTCAAAGAAGAACATGTGGTAAACTTCAATTATAAATTTTGGAAAACTATCCTATGTTATGCTTAGTTTTATCCATTTATAAAAGACACACCTCCTGAACAGTTATAACAAACCTGTTTATATAAGTTATATAAAAATGTCACTCTTTTTAAACAAAAATTTTGATAAATAAGGTTTAAAAATAAATAAAATAATTAGAATATAGCTGACAAGGCTGAATATGTTCAGCCTTGATTGTTTTACATCTATGCACTAATTCTATATGATTTATCATTAACTTTCTGAAACATAAAAATAGTCACACAAAATTTTACATTGTGAATCACTTAAAGTATATTCATTTTATTTAGTAAACTTTTCAGAAATATTTTAAAATTTTGCTAAGTAACACCCCTATAAAATATTCTTCCTATTCTTCTTCATTGTACTAAAATGGGAATTTCAGGCCGAGATACAAAAAGTGTACAGTTAAAATAAAAAATAATATTCATTAATAACTGCAAATTTGGCTACATATCTTGTCTAAAATGTATGAAATGAAGATATTTGGACTATGTCAATTTCCCAAATGTCTGCTTAACTAAATATTCATCTTCGCTTGAAATGAAGGACGTGACATTAAAAAAGGAGCACTGTACTGAAAAATGCAGTATCCCTATCTATCATTGATCTACCTTATTGTCTAAAATTTCTTAACTAGTTTAATTTTAAATTATTTCATCATAAGGAGTTTTGTAACAAAACATTGTAATTTTTTTTAAAAAAAAAGAACTAAATTTTTTCGTTATCTTAGTGTTATCCGTACTTTTCAACTAGTCATCTAATATTGACTTTAGAAGTTAATATTGCAATCAAGTGACGATACACCAACTAGTAAAGAGGTTATTTATTAATATATGTTTTATTGTCTGTTACAATTGTGTATTGTATGTCTTTATAACAATTTTTTTTCTTTGTTATTATTGTTGACTTTAAATTTTATTCATGGATTAAAATCTCTATAATTATAATTGAAGAGTCCAGGGGAAGAACCCCCTGATTGATTGGGAATCTTCCATTATCCAGGTCTGCTTGGAGGATATTGGCAACAGAAAACTGGTTTTTCCCTTGGTTCTCTCGCGGTATAAACATGGGACTTGTGTCTTGTGTGAATCAGGGTTGCTGCAAGAGAAGAACCAAGTGAAAAACCTGTTTCCTTATGCCAGTTTAGGTGATAACTGTAGTCGCCAAAGAAGCCTGATACGGACAGATATCCTGTCGATGAAGTTTTTTCCCCCCTGGATTCTTTAATTCTAAAATGTGTATTGCACAACCAAACTCCCATTTTTATTTAAGTTATGTTAGTCGATATGAAACTTCTGAAATGGTTTTTCTCACAATAAAAATAATATCAGAATTTATTGCTTAAGTGTGTTTTGCATGAAATGTTTTGCGTTTGTTGCATATTAAGAAACCTATAAAATAATTTATATGATAGTTTACTCCCATGGTAAACACATTGCAAATAGTATTAAAATGCAAACCATATTTAACAGAAAGAATTTGAGATTGGCAGAGGCATTATCTGTCTTAAGTTTTACAAATATAATTGTTTACTAGTAATATTTTTATAATAAAACTCATTGTAAATAAACTGTAAAAAGCACATAAAAGGAGCAAGATCTTTTTAGATTAGTATTTATTAATTTATTAGAAGATAGTTATATTTGAAGTACATACATACTACATATATATATGCAACCGGATTTGCAAAATATAATACATTTTTAGCAGTTTTTTTAGTTTTTTTTTTAAGTTTGACATTTAAAAAATGTTTCGATATAAATGTTAAAAAAAAAGTCCACATTTTCAAACAGTTTTTATGTTTGGATTGAGCTAAAAAAAAATATGTACTTAAAGTAACTTGATGAATGTAATTTTTGTATACCACTTTTCCAATGTATACGGCTATGAAATTTTAATGTTTTATGAATTTGTATTTTAAGCTATTTTGATTTGTTTTAAATATTTTTTTTAAGTTTATTAATATAATGATTTATAAATCTTGCAAGTGGCAATTGAGACTCAACCTTTGAAAAAAAAAAGAATTATCTATAGGCGGACCCCAAAAATAATTTGATAATGCTTCTATAAAGTAATATAATATTTTTTTTTTAAAGTGCGTGTGATGTAAGGTACTTGTATCAGTCACAATAAATTTTGTTTTATCCTTCAATTTTGTTTTGTTTAGACTTCTTTATTTTTATTTGAAATTAAAGGTTTTTAAGTACCTCAAAGTGATTAATTTGGAATTTAGTTCCTTAAAATCCCTATTCTTTTAATTACTTTTCCTTCATTTTGCAATAACAGATTAGATAAGTCTTCAGACATGACAGAATTGCCAATTTAGAATAAATAATTTGCATTTGTATATAATACAAAAATAAATTTGCCAAATATTGAAAAAATTTCATTGAGACTTGTATTCATGTAGTATGAATTTAAGTTTTAGTAATGTAATTTAGTATGTAGTAATATATTTATAATTAATTTAGAAATACTGCTATAAACCATTATTTTGTCTGTTACAAAACTGTATATTACTATGAAACGCACATGTTCAGTAGTATGTCTACAAAATATGCTTGATTATAATTGGATATTCTGCTATATTTTTCAAAATAAAACCTTTTTTTTAATACACTAACATTTTAATCTCTTGCCATTTTTTTTCACTTTGACTTTTGTTTGACAATGTCTTTGTTTCCTTTACTTGTGTTGGGTGCTGGTTTTGTAAATTGTTCCATTTACTTTCCACTATGTTTAAAACCATAAATAGACATGGCCCAACTTTGCAATTTGAAAGTATTCTAAAATTTTTTTTAAGACCAAGTAATAAATACCGCTATTTATACGTTTTTTGCTAAGCAATTTGAGTCGTAGCCAAGTTTCATGTGATATGAAAATTAGCAAATAATAATGCATGCATATATTGCCTGTAAATAAAATATTGTTAAATTCCTAGAAAATGAAAAATTTTTATTGATATGAATCGCTTAATATTCATTGCGTTATATAAGTAATAAGTTTTGTATGGATTTTGGAATTTACTGTATTTAATAATTACATGTTCGGCATTGTGCAGTTTTATTATATTAAAATTAATTTCAAGATAAGGTACTTAAAAATACACGGTTAAAAGAAAACAATTACTGTGCTCTTTCCTAACCGGAGAACGTTTAATTGCATCTCCGCTTTAACTATATGAATTTTTTTATCCTTAAAATTTAAAAATTAGCAAAAATTGACTTGCTTCAATATTGATCCCCCATTAGTATAATATTGATACAAAAATTGCGTGCCAGTTTTCAATTTTCTAGGCTTCAACACAAAAAGTTACCTATTTTTAATGACACATAACTTGTAATGCTTGAATACATTGAATAAAAAAGTGCATTACTTTAAGTGTGTATTTATTTATAAGACCAATATCATCAATGAATACTTTAATTAAATTCACTTAGCTGGTTTAACCGAATTTTCACTTAATCCAGTCACAAGCTGGTTAAGAGGGTGTACTTTAAAAAAATGGAAAAGTTTTTAGTTATCCTAAGCATGGACATGTATCTAGTTCCTTTTTATGTTACCATTTTTTAATGTTTAGTTTCTGCATTATTCTTTATGCAATGTCTTCTATTTATTTGTTGAAACCAATATTTGTTCCTCTTTTGGTTGTGATGTTATTTATATTCTTTTGACTTCTAATACGTCACTGATTTAATGTTGAGTGAAATTGTTCAACCATATCAAAAGCTATTGAACTTGTAATGAATAAAATATTATGAATTTCATTCCTTTTTTTAGTAGAACTCATTCTAAATATAGCTAGTTGAAAATTTTTCATTTTAGATACATTAATTTGACTTCATACACAAATTAATGGCTTTAAAATCATTTTCCATGAACACGATTCAATGCGTTTCCGTACTTATAAAAACTTGAAGTACTGTAAAACTAATCCTTAAAAATTAATTTTACCAGTGTATATAAACAATATAATAACCTCTAAAGAGACCTATTATAGTTGAAAAAAAAGCAAGACATTCATTTGATTCTTTCTTTGAATTTTTTATACAAGATTCAGTCCAAAAAGCATTTCGATAATTTTAGAGGGTCATTGAGTGGTACTTTAAATTTGATTTGGGCTGTATTTTTTTTAACAATGCGAATAAAATTCAGAAAATTATCTTTATATGTATTAACCTAGAATTTGAATTCAATGAAATTAGATGAATTAAAAGAAACTAAATTGGTGCAACTTATAACTAAGTTATTAAATGACAAAAGTAGAACTTTTAAATTGTTATGGTTTTGTAAGAATAAGTATAAAAAGCCTTCTAATAGTCTAGAATAAATTTATAATTTAATTTTTTTTAAAGAAAAATGAGGACCCTGCAACAATGGCTTTGATTTCAAAATTCTTGCATTAAACTTAAAGGGGTGATAGAATGGTTGGTATAGTATTGGAATGACATCCCGTAAGTTGCAGCCAAAGACTCCCCCCTTTGCCTCGCATACAAGGTTGCAGTGGGTGCCCAATCAGTTGTTAGCTTCCTAAATGGACTCTATTATAAAAGTACAAAGGATCTTATTGTAAGCTCATATGTAACTTTATAGCAATTTTAATTTAATAAAATAACACTAATACAGATGTAGTTGATTTTCTTGCAAATGAAAACCAATGCACTTATAGCCGAGTATAATTCCATGGCGTGGGCAGGTAAACTGCCTACAATAATGACAGACCATTACCTGCAAGCACACAATAAATACAACTTACAAGAAAGGTATACCAAAAGATTATTTCAAGGCAAAAGGTCGTCTAATTTATTACTTTTGATATTGCAGATTACCTTCTACAAGCCCTCCTGTTCTGTTTTTCAGTTCCAGAAATTTATATAAATTTTAAAGTTCACTTAATTAATCAAAAAATAGGTCTTTCCTTTTGTGAAGACAGAAAGGCTTATAACTACAACAGTAACCATAACCTTGAAGTGGACAATTTTTCCTCTGTCATGATTAGTCTTTTTCAGTATGTTTTCTTATACACTGCTCAAAACAATTATGGGAATGTATGGTTTAAACCCTTTCTCCTCAATGATACCATTTGGAATCATCAGCTTGTGATTTTTTTCTCTCTAAGTTGAGCTCGAACTTATTTATCGTTAGATGGAAGAATCGTGTCTTTTTGAAGAATTAAATAATGTTTGTTTTATATAAATAAAAATATGAAAAACATGGTAAAATATAATTCACTCCCAAAAAATTTTATGAAATAAATTGACACTAAATTCTTCACGCTTGCAGTCTTAGATGGTTAAAAATTGATTAACTTTTTTTAGCAAATAAAGTTTTGAAAAAATTATTCTTATAATTTATTCAAAAATTATGATTCCAATTTTCTTCCCCTTAAATCTTAGTTATAAAATTAAGATTCCCCCCCCCCCCCCCTGTTTTTTACCATTTCATTCTGAGTGCATAATGAATCTATTTTACAAATTTAAAATTTTTAGAAAAAAATAAGAAGTTGGAACTGAAAAGGTTAACTAAAGTACGCAAAGTGCTCCCCTAATTGTTTTGAGCAGTGTATGTTAGAGTAATTGAGTGTGTGCAACAAAGATCAAAGTCATTAGGGTAGTGCTCGCTTACGCTTCATGCTAGAAATGTTAGAATCAGCAGATCTCTTGGTCTAGGATTAGGTTAGGTTTAATTATTGTCACACTAGAGCTACACGAGGGCTATTGGGGACGGGCGTCATAATTTAGAACCACAGTCAAGTGACGAGCCGACACCCAACGCAACTTTTAAGGGCGACATCATATGCAGCGTTGGGACTTTGAAGGATATTTAATGTGCACTCCCTCACACAGGTTATTATTTGTCGGACTATTTTGGCTGCAAAGGCCGTTTATAGGTCGGCAGTTATTTTGGTGAAGCCCGAACCTGGAACTTTCGGATGCAAGGCGAACACCTTAACCGACTGGGCTCCCCAGCTCCGTTGGACCGCTTGAGACTTTTGCGGGAGGATATTTACACTTTTCCCCTTCTATTGTTGTTGTTACTAAATCTCAGCTCCAAAAGATTGCTGACACTCAATCACAATCAAAGGGTCCAAGCCCTTCTAGCACTGGATTTTTATACAGTTCATTGGTCTAATGGGTCTTGCCTAACTTTGTTATACAGACCGAGGATCAATCTACAACAGAAAATATGGATTTTCAGTCTTACAAAAAAAAACAAGTTACAATGTTACTTCTTTTATTCAATATGGATAATAAAACATCTCAATACATTTATTTCTTAAAAAACATTAATGAATCCATAAAAACAATTACAAATCACAATCAACTCCCTCGTCATCATTCGAAAAGAAGTCCGTCAACATATGCTTCGGTATCTCCGAGCCCCTGATCTTTATAGCATAGCAGGCATTCTCGACTTTCTGCAAGCTACTTTTCAAGGTGACGATTTTCCTCCTCAGTTCTTTCGAGGAGTTCCGACACGACAGGAAAGCCTCGTAGATGCCCTGTAGCACAAGGCACAGATCGAAGGGTTCTTCGATGTTGCCAGATGCGACGCTGTTGATGCATTTCCTCATCAGCTCTCCTGTTAAGTCAGCGATGCCCAGGACAAAATCTGTTGGGGTGAGGAGAAGGGAGAATGGAACGCCGGGGGTGGTTGGGAACGGGATTTCGGGAGAATTTTCCTTTGGAACAAAAAAAGTTAGTTTTAATTGAAGACCTTAGTGGAAGAACATGCTTAGTGAAATTTTTTTTAAAAATTGATATTTTTGTATCAATGAACATACTACTAACTTCTTTACTGATAACAAGTTTATCCTTTTTCATAAACATTATACAAGTATATTTTTTACCGTTTGCAAGTACCATTTTTAACAGATTTAATTGCAAACTAAAAACTTTAATGCTCATTTTCTAGTTTTCCTCTTTTGGTCACTTAGCACGTTCTTCTACTAAGCTCTTCAGTTATTGTCCCACTGGTGGCTCACAAGGACTATTGGCGACTGGGGTTGTAATTTACAACCACAGTCCAGTGACAAGCCGACACCTGAGTAGGCACCCAACGCAACCGTTAAGGGCAATATCGTATGCAGCGTTAAGACTTTGAAGCATATTTAACATGCACTCCCTCTACACTAGGTATTATTCGCCGGACATTTTTGGCTGCACAGGTTGTTTATAGGTTGGCAGTTAATTTGGCGATGCCCGAACCTGGAACCTTTTGCATGCAAGGCACACACCTTAACCCTCCCGACTCCCCACATAAATAAGTCTTCAGACATTAACCCTCTGCGGGATCAGCAAATATTGAGAAAAAAAGAGCTTAGCATTTAAAAGAGCTTAGAACATATAAAAGAGCTTAGACAATTAAAAGAGCTTAGGACAATTAAAGAGACTGGAACTTAAGGAGCTAGAATTAAGAGCTTAGGACACATTAAAAGAGCTTAGGACACATTAAAAGAGCTTAGGACACATTAAAAGAGCTTAGGACACATTAAAAGAGCTTAGGACACATTAAAAGAGCTTAGGACATATTAAAAGAGCTTAGGACATATTAAAAGAGCTTAGGACATGAAAGTTGGATGACGACTAGTACCTGTTGGACATCATAATAAAGTTTTCGAGAAATCCAGCATGCACCAGGGGTAGCTACCATATAACTTTTTTGGTTTTCAAGTTATTGAAATCGCCTTATAAGGTATATAATTACCTTTAAATGTGTGCACTGATTTATTGAGCAGTAATTGAAAGTTATGTAGTGTTACACACCAATAGTTTAAATAAGCAATTAGTAATAGTGCAGAAAAATGGGGTAAAAAAAAGTTTGATCAATTGAATGAAAGTTTTGCTGCCAACACCAATTTTTCTGGGCATAATTTAAAAATTATAATACTGATGGCCTAATGGAATACGTTTGTTTCACCAGTTGGGTTGCAGATGGTATGATTAAAATGTAATAAACAATCTAATTATTCTGTCTTGACTATTGAATGTAATTGATGCACACTATTGCACTATGTGCAAACTGTTTTCAGAACAATAACATATAATTTTTTTCATAAACAACCAGAAAATTGCTCAATTTGCCAAATTGCGATGCAGCAAAACACATGAATTGAAAAAACAACATTTTCATACTTTCATTTAAATAGTTTGAGATTTTTTCTATGAGAATGTTTCAGATGATTAACAGTCTTGTTTTCATTTTTTCGTGTGGTGCGATTTCAATGGTTATTTCGGTTTTACTCTCAAAATGACCGTCATAGATGAAAAGAAACTTTCTTTCTGTGCAAGCCTTCTTTAACAAATGATTTAAACAACCGACAGCACAGCTGTAAATTGGCATTTTAAAAATTTAATAGTAAATTATTCTTAGAAAACTCATTTTTGAATACCAAAACAAAAGTAATTTCAGACAAAAAAATGAAAACATGACTGCTGAAGCTGTTGCCATCAACAAACATTTGAAACAACCCCATAGCTGATTTATTACAAAAAAAAAACTGGTTCAGTCACCCTAAAGATAATTGAAAAAATACTTTTTAAAAGATAATATATTATATAAAATAATTCTTACTTCATGCACTTTCTGAAGGAAATCAGGATGATGAATTTCCTCTATATTCACAACATTTCCATTCTTAAGGTAATAGTAGAATGATACTGCTTCAATAAATTCTTGAAGGCCTGTAATTAAGCTTTTAGAAAACCACACCACATGTTATTCTACATAACAATCCAAACAATTTTTTGTTATAAAAATAAATTCTAGATATCAATGTGCAATATCAGAGGATAAGATTTATATTCTATACTTTTGAGAACTAATGTTAAGAATGAACACTCTATAAGTACATACGTATAAAAAAAGGCACAATGAAAAAACAAACATATTTTAATAAAATAATATAGTATTTAGTGATGGAATGGCCAGAAAGAAATTAAATAAGAATTGGAATATTTATAACTAAGAAAATAATAAAAAAAAATTAAAATATTATATATTTTCACTTAAAAAAAATCAGTATTACAAATTTGTTGCTATCACGTTTAAAACCAAAAACTATCAGATGATTACAGTCCTGAAAAAATTTCAAACAAAAAAATTTTTGCCCATCATCATAGATTAAATTTCTGATACAGCCATTTTCGGTATGTAAAAGACTAAATGGAACTAAAATTAGTACCACAATTAAGAATACAATAACATTTAAAACTAAATTTCTTTCCAATGCCTAACGTAAGATTAAAAAAATTAACTTTTATGTTTGAACTTAGCATAACATAATTCTTGTATATAGAGCAATTGATACTAGTCTACCTGGACTGAAAGCTCTTATGAACTGGAAAACTTCTCTTTTTGTCAGCTCTGCCGATATTTCACTGATGACATCATTGAAAAGGTCCCTTAGTCGAGTCTCCGCTTCTTGCAAAATAATTTCATTATTTTCGTTGCTGAAATAAATACAAATTTAGGTTATACAGTCGAACTCGGTTACAACGACAACTTGTTTACAATGCAAGGTCATAAATGTTTAGTCCCTTGCCCATAGGCCTTAATGTTATCTTGTTTATAATAAAAAATTATAACTTCTCGGGAACCGCGGTAGCTCAGTCACCCCATCGAATCACCCCGCCTCAATTCTGATGGTTGCTGGGTCGGCGATTGTATTCGGCTAAACACCGCTGTGTTGCTAATGGTGGCTGGGGCACGCTAAATATGTCGTGGTCACAAAGTCCTCCATGTTCCCATACCAAATTAATACCTCTGGGGGTACCAGATCAGGGGGTTATCGGCTTTTGATCTGGATCAAAATTCCGTTATGCGAGTGAGAATGGATGTGTGAAAGGGACCTTCCTTTAAAACGGATGTGTCATGCCGACGAGCAAAAAGTCCGACTTCCTCTCTTGTGGCGCTCAATAAAAACGGAAGCTGCAACACTTTGCCTTAAAATCGGGTAGTTCTCTACTCCGGGCTCGGTTACCGAGTGGCCTTAGAAATAACAACAACATAACTTCTCGGTTGTAATGCTAAAAATATATGATACCCAAAATCCCTTCCTAAAGAAAAAAATATTAAATATTTTTAATTAAGTAATTTAATTTAGTTTTCACTATTTAAATCTTATTTTATTTGCAAAACTTAAAAATTTATTTTTCTCTTAAAAAAATTATTGAACAAGTACCTCTAAGTAATGACCAAGTTGCTTTGGGTTATATACATACTACAATATTTGTTGTAATCTAGATAACATAGTACATAGTAATAATGCTTTGGCAAATCAGTGCCATCTAGTGTGGATGTTATTATTGAGGTTGCGTGTACATTGGGCAACCACACCTTTATATAAGCTAAAATACTATGATCGGTATATATTTAACTTTGTATTTAGAAACAAGTAGGTTTGTAACAGAATCTACCACTAACCCGCTTCCACACAAGATTTGTTCAACAGGAAAAAAGGCGCCAAACCCAGTATTATTAATTCTACATTAAACATTTACACACTAAATTTGGCTATTATTTTCTTTCGAAAATTCACTAATTATTTCTTACTGTTTGCTAAATTCATTTATAATAAGAATCGCATTTCATATCAACACAGAATCAATGATTCTCTTTGTGAAATATATTTGACATCATTTTTAACTAATTTGTGTCACAAAAATAAATGAGAAATAAAGTTTCTCAAGCGATTGTTGTAAATGGCAAAGGGTGATTTAATTCTAATAAAAATGGTTTCTTTTGCTTTTAAATGAGCATTAAATGTTGCAGTTTTTTTAATAATTGAAGTACTTTGAATTTGAATTTTTTTCCCAATATTTTCAATTTCTTCTAATTTTGATGCACTGAATTTTTCGACGCATCACACTTGCATGCATCAGTTGTAGTTTGGACTATGAAAGTGGGTGACGGACGGACTGAACGATTACAGTACCTTCCACTTTTTAAGTTATAAACAAAGAGTGAAAGCTAATATGAGCAGTTATATACAAACCTAGAAACTCTGTGCAAGAGGAAAATAATCCTCTTGCTTTCGATCGTCACATCTCTGCTCTTCTTGATTAATCTCTCGTATTTGTCGTACCTGGCATCCAACTCTGTCTGGTACGTCCTAAAAAGTTGGGCTATAGGAGAGTTGTTTTCGGGATTTTGGCTGTTGTTGTCTGTGTAGTTTTGTTTCTTTTGATTATTGTCTGTAAGAGAAATAAACTTTTATATTGGTTGATGGAATAATATTGCACTTATAATCTGACAAGATGTCTTGCATATTGTAATATCCTGAGACGGGGGCGTCCATGACATTGACATTTGTAGGGGGGCTCAGTAAGCCTAGCACTGCGACCAGAGGTCTATTGTACTGTCAGGGGCGTCCATAAATTACATGACTTGTTTGGGAGGGGGCCGAATATCACGTGGGGCGAGGATAGGTTGCATTAAATATTACATAAATTTTCCCCGGGAAAAATCCACGTAAAATTGTGAGAAAATTGAGTTAAATTGCAGTAAAATTTGTTTCTGGACTCCAACCGGGTAAAATCTTGAATGATAATATTTATCATGGCTTACCAAACCAAACTTAAAAGTATTAGAGGGGAAAACAATCTGTTCTTTTATATGAAGAGCTTAAGTGCAAAACAAGTTATATCAACTAAAACCCAAACCTAGTAAAATGGCATTAGTCCCTCCTGGCATAACCCACAAAGTTGCAAACCTGTAACTTCCCATGTTGCATTGGGGGATCAAGGCTATAGTTTCACAAATTTTTCGGACTTCAATACTACATTTTTGTCGAGATATAGTCAATAGAACATGGAATTTAACTTGATTTGCACAAAATAAAGGATTTAACTTGTTTTGTACAAAACAGCAACACTCTGATTTAACTTGTGCTGCAGGAAACATTCCTATAATAATTTTTTTCTTCCTTTTTATTATGCCTCTCATGCCTGGGCACATGATAGGTACATTTAATGGCAGTCTAAACAAACTTTGTTAAAGGTTCGGGGTCGCAACACCCACAGTTCTGGTAACCTTCTTCAATATCGTCTGTCGGATTTTCAATATCTTCAAGCGTACACTGCAATAAAAATTTAGTGGAATTTGCAATCGGTGGAATTTGTAATCTGGCATTAGGTAAAGTATTAAATGTGATAAAAAAAATTTGCTTTTTCTGTTGGTTCAATTATTATTTTAAATAAACTTTTCCTTTTAGAGCTCTATAAGCAATTATCATATTTTTTCTTCCCATTACTCTAATATTAGGAATTTGGCTTGACAAATACTTTAATACAATACTATATTTCCAATTTATATAGTGAATTTTTATGCCGATTGAAATAACTTCAAAATAATTTTTAGCATTGTTTCAGGGAAATGAACCCTTTACATCAATTACTATTTTGTTTTCAAAATTTAAAAATAAAAATTGAGTTTGAAGCACTAAAACCATTCTAGACTATGAAATAAATACCGCCCAGAAAGTCGGGCATTATCGAGTTGAATTGAACAGCATCCGCCAACAGTGCGCATGCGCTTGCACCAACACAAGCTGGTTTCTCGCACGACGATTGGTTGTATGATTAAACTTGGTTTGCACGAAACACTGCACACGATTTAACTTGATGTGCACAAAACAATTGTTTTGCTTTGCTTGCGCAAGGAACGATTTAACTTTTTGTGTGCATATTAAAATGTTGGTGGATCCCTTCCTACAATACCTGTATGAAAAGCTAACTAACTCAAGTTTTTCCAAAAAGTGATTTAACTTGTTTTGCACTTGAGCTCTTCATCTATATATATAGATTTGATTGGCGTTTGTTTCTTTCTGTTTTCTTTATTAGTCTCAACCCATACCAAAAGGACAGACACATGTTCAAAGTATTTTTACACTTCACAAAGCTGCTATTTAGAATATCCAAGTTTTGTGGTTGGACGTTGATTAGTATGTGTTTCGAAGTTTCCTGAGTATCAAACATCTGAATAAAAACTTTCGATTAAAAATATGAATTTTGAAAAATGTCACGAGAGCAGGGAAGGGGTCGAGCCAAATATCACCACGTTGAAAAGAAGGGGTTAAAGAAATCAACAAAAATGCATCATGTGATTTATGGACAGCCTCCGAAACGAATTTGAGGTGCACAAGTCCTTCCACTACACAAGGGTATTTTGACAGATTTTGTATTAAACAAGTATAGGATTAGATTATTTAAGACCATATATAAACCTGTGGCTCTCTGGGTAAAATCTTAGTCTCTGGCCCGACATCAAATTACAAAACTTGGTGAGTTTTTAAAGAGGTATATATAATTTTTTCTGGCAACCATATCCAGTAATCAAAATTAGGGGATGCTTAACCCATGTTTCATGCATCCGAAAGCTGATCGAAACCAGTTTTTGGGTTTCTGAAAAAATCACAAGCAAAGACAGCATTCCAAAAACATGATTTTCGAGAACGCCAAGCTTAAAAAGTCGCTGGGCCAGCAACTAGGATTAATCCAGTATCTGAGATACGCATTTCTGAATGCCACTTTACCAATTGGGTATTCTGGAAAATGTAAAAGATATGTATTGATCTTAACGTTTCTTACATAGACCAAGATTAATAGAACAATTTATTTACTTTGTGTACTTATAGCAGCTAAGCTTCATTTTGTGATATTTGTAGCGGT
The DNA here is from genome assembly GCA_019343175.1 of Oedothorax gibbosus. Lineage (NCBI taxonomy): Eukaryota > Metazoa > Arthropoda > Arachnida > Araneae > Linyphiidae > Oedothorax > Oedothorax gibbosus. Next base: position 177,071 of record JAFNEN010000843.1, read on the forward strand.
CAGTACTAATACCAAATACTAGCCCTTGCAACCAAGTAATTACTTTGTCATGGACGGTTCAGTATTGGGCTAGCACGCAAGAGGTTCCTGGATCAAAACTGGCCGGTTTGTACCTCTTCAGTATAAAACATACTCAATATTAAACTAATTCCTGGCCATTTAGCAGCAGGTCGTTAGGCCAAAATGTACACTTTAATATCATAAGAAAAACTTATGGGTAGGTGCAGCAAACTGCTAGTAATAGATTTATAAATGTCATTAGTATTGGTGTTATTAAATTAATGTTGATTTTAGACTGATTATTGATGAGTTTTGTTTATGACAGTCTTTAAAATACTTTTGTCTAGAATTTTCTGTTCTTGAATTACTTACTTCTACGAACGTTATAACTCATGGTTCAACTAATATGAGGGCTTATTGAAGAAAAATTAAAATATTCTGTGTTTAATACAAAAAGTCTAAACTAAAAAAACAATGTTTCGGTTTACGTTCGATTTGCAGAAAAAGTGGATACCGAAGTAGAAGTACATTTTTTCCAAACACCTTTTATTTCAGTAATAAAAAAATTCTAAATGTGCCTATTAAATATTTTGGGGTGTTTTATTTCAATTTTTAATTAGTTTATTTTTTAAATAACTACTTTTAGTTTTAAAAAAATTTTCCCATATTTAAAAATAACTACTAATTTTTTTTTAAAAAACAACAGTTACAGTTTAATGTTCGATTGTTGTGTTCTCAACAACATCAGTCACCTGATCTCATGAAAAGTGTTTAAAATAGTCTTTATAAATAATTTAATTGCTAAAAAGAATTAATCATGAGTGGAAAAGATACTATTGCGGTATTTCCATCTCGAATGTAAGGAATTTCCTTTATATTTGCAAACTTATATTCTGCACTAGTTTAAGTTGTCGCTACATCTTATAACAAAACTAATGTTTAATTTACAGTATTTAATGTTTAGACGAAGTTAATTAATAATTATGTTAATTTTAAGCCTTAAATATACTACCACGAAGGTATTTAAAAATATTTGGCACAGTAGCAATACATACGCAGAAGCACTAACATATTCTTTGAATCTACGAACCCTGTGCTACAAGATTTATTGAACGTCGTTATCTTGTTGTATGTACTTCTAGAAGTTGCTAACATTCATTCTCATGGTTTTGTAGGACAACAAAAAATAGCAAATTTAACTGATTAGCTGAATTTCAATTACTACTCAAGTTATAAATCATTTGATCAGATTACCATCAATAAATTGGTTTTCATTACTAGTATGGTCTAAATAAAATAAAATGTATAGTTTTTAGTTGATTATTTGTTGGATTGGTAAAAAAAAACACTAATTCAACGAAGGCAATAACTTATTTGACCTCTAACAAACAATATTTTTTTGTGCAATTGAGAATTTAGTTAGTTATATATACCCTACTAGGGATCAGATTTACTGTACGGTCCCCCTTGGCGCGATGTTTTCGGATTTGGCGATAAATATTTTTTTCTGGTAACCTGTCTGATATCGACTGATGATTCGAATTCTATGACTTGGCACTGATGACGTTTTCCGACAACCCTATTTTTTTTTTTAAGTCGCCAAAATACGGACTTTTGGCGCGATTTTGGAAAGTTTGCCAAGAGGGACCGTACAGTAAATCTCTACCCCCTACTAGTTCATAGGTTAATCCTGAATGTTTTCTCGTATAGCTCTAGTGGGATGTTAATTCAAACTAAAACCTGAAATTTTTTCCTTATTAATAATTCGTTAATTACATTAATATTATTTAAAATAATTACATTATTTTTGAACCTGTTATAATTCTTTATTTTCAGCTTTGTTTGTTCGTGTAACAAACCGTTAGAATTTTTTTCCAATTATATGTAGCTTTAGTTGTTAATGCCATATTATTGTTTATCTAATGTCATTTTTTCCGCTCCTTTAACCTTTTCTGACATTTTCAGTCTCGTTGTCGTTCGCTATCTATTGTCACTTCAAGATGGCAACATACTGTTTTAAGGCCAGGTTTGTTGTCATCTTGATTTGGCGACAAATTTTTAATTGTCGCCGAATCCAGGAGCTATAACTTACTTTAACACTAAATGAAACAAAAAATACTCTTAACAAACACTATTTTCATACTACTTCGTCAAGGGGACATATCATGAACAGAGGGAATGGTTTCTGTTTAACTGCAAATCCTAAGATCAAATACCACAACTGTCCCTAACACCCAGCAATGAAAGAAAGAGGAGCTCGAAAGAATATCCAACGAACCAAGAAAATGAAACGAGCCATAAGCTCAATATAAACACCTGAATCAAAAGTGAACATGGAAGTATATGTTCAGATCAAATTACGTTGACCGGTTAACGAAACTACAGGATATCCAAGAATACTGGGCAAGACGTCTTATAAAAGTATCCACTGCATTTGAATATTTTGGTGGGAAGTAGTTTTGACTAAGAATAGCTTTGAAATGTGAAAAAGCAATTTTAAGATCAGTATCATTATTACAAATGCTTACTTTAACCTATTTATTTTGTTTTTCTTTAAATATAATTGTATAAAACTATTTCAGGGCTATGACTGTCATGAAGAGTAGACTAAAAGCGGCAGAGAAAGGTCATGGATTGCTGAAGAGAAAAGCTGACGCCCTTCAGCTAAGATTTCGAAGTATTCTGAAGAAAATTGTTGATGTAATCTTTCATTTTATGTTCCACATAGTTTTTCGATTATTGATACCTTTGTATCTTTAAGGGGATACAGTACCCAAAAATTGGTCAAAATATCGATTGTTCAGTTTTTACTTTTTATTATTCACAATATCTTTCCAATTTACTGAAAGTTTCATAATGATATCTTCTGTAGAAAAACGTTATTAAACATTTTCTGGAGTCATCCCTTGAAGTTTGAACCGTATTTCGTCTGCTTTCAACCTGTTTTCTCTGTTTCACGTTTTTTCAATTCTTGTGTTTAATAAATCCCTAAGGCTTTTTTTTTAAAAAATGTTGAATTTAATAATTTGTATATTTTTAAAGATTTTCAGTATAAATGCATGTTATTTTTTTACTGTAGCTCACATTTTAAAATCCATGCACAGTTCTCAAACAAATAGTTCTAGAAACAAACTCGTCACTTGACTGTGGTTCTAAATTACGACGCCCGTCGCCAATAGCCCTCGTGTAGCTCTAGTGCGACGATAATTCAAACCTACCTACCTAGAAACAAACTATAAAAGTTTGGTGGAGTTATTCTTAAAATTGATAGAGGATTAGCGTTTTAAAAAAGTTAAAAATTTTACCTTTTAAAAAAAATAAAAAAACTACAAGTTTGTTATTATTTCTTAAAATAATGTTTTGGGTACTGTATCCCCTTAAGAACATTTATTTATTGTTATGCTTAAGCTTGTGATGTATAGTTCTGTCACTTCTTAGCATCTCAAATATTTTGATTGTGGAAGAGTCCTCTTTGAAAAGTGGTAAAGAACCCAAAGGATGCAGGGTTGCCAATTCCATTTCGTTTGGTGATCATAGGGGATTGTTGAGTAAGTTTGGTTGGAAATAATGGGTCACACTAAAACTACACATGGGTTATTGGAGAAAGTAGGATTTTAGTTGATTGCTGTTTGCCGTTAGCAATTGCACATGCATTTCTTTGCTATCTTGACCTGATCATCAATTGGTTGTATGTATTATTTAATACATTCTGTATCACCCCGGGGAACGCTATAAATTAAAATATAGTTATCCAATAATAGTGATCCCCATGCAAGTTCGAACTGCCTTTCAATTGAGAAATTGTTCTTGAACCTCAAAGAAATATACGCCGAAAAAAGCAATGAATCTCCAAATATTGTATCTCTGGCTTAAACCAAAATCTTTCCTATCCCTTTTCATTCTACGAGTGATAGTTTAGACTCGTCTAAAAAACAGGCCGTAGATTGCAAGATGTGACAGGAGGACTATACCTAACTTCTCCCTCTTTTCATTAAATAAATTTTTTTGGGGGGAGGGGGCAAGTTTTGGGCTGAAGGTCTTACAAAACTTATTTTACTAAACTCTTTTAAACTGTCTTTTTATTTTATTATATATACTAAGGTCAAAACTCATCGTAACTTGAATGTTTGATGCTTGCGGTTTCAGGATTTCCCTGATTTTAGGACATACGGACACAAACATAAGATTTTAGTGCTTAAGCAGTGTAAGATAAAAGCATTAAAAAAATGTCATCGATATTTGCAACAAAATATTCTTATAGTTAACAGATTTCTATTGATAAAAACTTCATTATCCAAATTTTGTTGTCTTGCCTGCAAACCATCTGATAATTTCACGAACTTTTAACATCAGCAAACTTATGCAGATTTTTAGGTGGTGTATTTCGTTCTCATTACAAATTCTCCAATATTCTTATAGTTAACAGATTTCTATTGATAAAATCTTCATTCTGCGAGTTTGGCTGTTGTGCCTGCAAACCGTCTGATAATTTCACTAGCAGCAAACTTATGGAGATTTTTAGTCAGTGAATTTCATTCTCTCCGATAAATCATCCTTCTCTTTTCCAGACCAAATCACTGATGGGCGATGTGATGAAAGAAGCTGCCTTCTCATTGGCCGAGGCCAAATTCACCACGGGCGACTTCAACCACATTGTGCTGCAGAATGTCACTAAGGCCCAGATTAAAGTCAGAAGCAAGAAAGATAACGTTGCTGGTAGGATTTTAATTGAATTTAAATACAGTCGAACCCCGTTGACGCGAACTCGAAGGGAGCACCGAAACATTTTGGATTAACCATCAGGATTTTTTTTTACATTGATCAGTGAATAGTTTTTAAAAAAAATGACATCTAAAAATTATTCTAATTTTACAATGTAATACACTGTATAGAATTAGTAATTCAACAAAGTTCACTTGGACTAGTACATACTATAGAAAATTACGAAAATTTTTTAAGGAACAGCAATTGAATTATTACTGACGAATCATGGAAGATCTCATGATTTTCTCAGAAGTAGAACAAGAAGACAATTTATTTTTATATCGTTCACTTTCTTTTTTAATTTTTCATTTTTTATTCGAAACTTAGAATCACTAAGAAAAAATCAAATTCTCAATTTTTTTTGTACAGGTTAAGCACGATTTAGCCTAATCAATTTTGCGTTGAGATTTTATAGCATTACCTCAAAGCTTTATAGGCCGGGGAATTGCTTACAGTTCATCTTAAGCAAAATTTCGTGTTAAGCGAGTTCGCGTTAACAAGGTTTACTGTATATTTAAATTTTAATTAAGTTACAATTTTGTGATTGCAGCAAAAACAATTTGGCAAAATTCTAATTATTGGATTATTTCTCTAAGTTAACATAGCCAGATGATGACAGGCTCTTGACTATTTTTCTAAATACAATTAGACTAAGCTATGAATCGGTCTAGCCTCGTAGAAACCAATTAATTACGATCCTTAGGCTAATTCCATGCAAAATTACTCTGTATTGCAAGTTACATACGTGTGAAAGTTGATCATCACTACAACCTTTAACATTAAATGAAAGAAATTTGCGGAATATCTAATCTACACTTATTGCAACTAAATAATGTAGTTTGATTTATTTCATTCGATTTATTTTTCAAATTTAAAAAGCTTTTTTAGTTTGTGACTTTCACTATAGTTATATAGAATTAGCTATAACATATATGCATGCACCAAATCAATACTTCTGGGAGTGACAAGCTAATTCTGGGATATTCTGCTTAGCCTCTCTATCTAAAATTAGAAGGATCTACTTACGGTTGGTTATGCTACCTTCTATCGCGTTGCTCTCGAATAGGGAATTTGTCTAGAAGACTTGAACTTGCGTACTAGACATGAATGTCAGGTGTCGGCTTGTCACTTGACTGTGGTTCTAAATTAAGACGCCCGTCGCCAATAGCCCTCGTGTAGCTCTACTGCGACGATAATTCAAACTAAACTAGACTTGAAGGAAAGATTGTGGTAGTGGTTCTGCCTTCTACCTTGCCACATAAGTTAGCAATAAACACTTTGACTAGGTTTTAAGAAATAATAAAACAGAATGACTGCAGATCTTAAAAAACTTAAGTGCCTCTGTGTTAATCCAATGGAAAAAATAATTTTCTAATCCAGATTTCTCTGGCTGTATTGAATATTTTTACAAACGGTTTTTATATAAGAAAAATGTAGCTGACTTACAGGTCTCTAATCCCACTTTTAGCTTCCACACTACGTTTATAACGTAAAAAGTGGAAGGTATTATAATCGTTCAGTCCGTCCGTCTGTCACCCACTTTCACAGAAAGAACCACAAGTCCCACAGACAAGTGGGATGCGTCATTTTGAAGCAAAACGTCAGATTAGGCTACATTCCAAATTTCATTAAAAAATTTAAATTAGAAGTTTATTTAAAATTTAAATAACTAAAAATTTAATCTACATTGAAATAACATGCAAATTCCATTTTTATTCAATATTTTCACTGTTGCCATTTCGTTAAACGTACGAGAAACTTTATTTGAAATAAAAATATTTATTTATGTGATATAATTTAGTTTGGATTGTTGTAATATCACAATAGAGTTCTTTTGATGGTTTATTATATACGTATGAAGAAAGATGCATAGAGAATTCGAACTTGGCATAAAAAATAGGCAAAGTTTCGCTTTTATTTTTAAAGCATCAATTGCACTAATTATATATTTTTCGAACAGTAAATTAATTTAACAAACGATAAATGACTGAATTTTTGAAAGAAATGTAAATGGTAAATTGTGGCGACGCGACACAAAGATATTTATTAAAAAAGATTACATTATTATTCTTCGAACTTCAAACAAATTAAGCAAACGATAATGTCTAATTATTAAATCTGAGAAAGAAGATTAATGAAAATAATTATTTTTATCGTTTAAATGTTTAATTACAACTAGTTAAAGGCTCTGTTTGGCGAATTTTTTTTCTGAGGTGTATAAATAGTTTGTTTCCTGTTGAGCACAAATGTTGTGTGGAAGCGGTTTAAGTGACAGATTCTGTAACAAACCTACTTGTTTAAAATTAGTTTGAATATGTTGTGTGAAATTATTAAAAATATTAAAAATGATTTGAACCCATTTCAAAAAGTGAAATTATAGTGACCTGTTAGTCAGCTACATTTATTAGTATATAAAAAAAACGTTTGAAAAAATATTCAATACAGCCAGAGAAATGTGGCTTCAGAAATCATTTTTTACTCTATTGGATTTACACAGAGACAGTTTGGTTTGCAGACCCATGGTCAATCGGTCTTGTACGCCCTTAAGCGTTGCTCCTACCGCCAAATCACTTCAGTGACTTGGGTATGATACAAAATGCTTCATAAGCATAAATGTCTTAGCCCCATAATATCCTTCAGATAACAACTTACTATGTAAAGTGTAAAGACTGCTTGTGTTCAGTGTTAAATTTATTATTTTTGTTTCAGGTTGCCCCAAATAATTTGCAATACATTTTAGTTTGTATATTATTGCTTCTTACTATAGCCAGTTTATTAAGCCATATTCTGTCTTTTGCCATATTGATATTTAGTATAAGTATAATTTTTTGCTAAACATTGTAGTAGTATCTGGCCTACTCTTTTAAACTGCTACCTGCAAGTTTTTAATTTTACAAATTTTAGTAAAGGAACTAAGAAAAAGGATTTGTTCCATTTGATTCGATGATAATTTAGGTAAAATTAAACTTCTTAATGTATGTTAGAACATGTTGATTTTAATTATTAAGAAGTTTAAATAATAGGTTGTGTGTATTTTTTAAAATGCAGCAATTTTCTTTTTAAAAAAAATCTGTTTTACAATAGATTATATTAATATTTATTTTTGTAATGTATGCTAATTAAAACATCCTTTCACTTTTTGTCTATTTTATGTAAGAATATTTTTAGTTATTTTTAATTAAAACTTTTTTGCTTTAATTTTGTTGTCTTAAATGTCCCAATAACATTACTAAAAAATTACACATGTTTGGATTATAAATAATAACTGCTTTTTGTATCAACTAATATTTGTATTGTTGTAACCTTCCAGGTGTGAATCTTCCTGTATTTGAAAGTTTCCAAAATGGAGTTGACAGTAAGTTCTTTCACTATGCCTATCATTGACACCCTTTGTCAATGACAATTGAAGAGTCCAGGGGAAGAATCCCTTGATTGACTAGGAATCTTTCTGTATTCAGATGTGCTTGGCGACAGAAAACTGGTTTCTCTCTTGGTTCTTCTCTCGGTACAAGTTTCGGACTTTTCAGGGTTGCTGCTAGAGAAGAACCTAGTGAGAAGCCAGTTTCCTTACACCAGTTTAGGTGATTACTTGCTATGGTTTCCAAAGAGGACTGATGCAGAGAGAAATGCTGTCAATGAAGATTTTTTTTCCGTGGACTCTTCCATTGTCTTTAATTTCATTTTGATTTGCATGATTTCAAAGAACTTTTGGGCATGCCTTCCAACTGCTGCGGAATTTAGGTGCATAACTCAAATCCATACATGGCTTTGTACCGTGGTAGAAGTCAACTCTCTTGTAGAAATCCCAGAGACGACCTCATGACCCCTTGTGGTTTCTCAGTGGGGGAAATGGATGTGGGGTTTCACTTCCTGTGGGCAGATGGACTTCATTAGAGATAATAGGTTTTTGACTTTGGAACGCCAGACGCGTGAGTGGTGTGTCGAGTCGGCTCCCGAAGTCATGTATAAATATGTATTAATTCTGTAAACAGTAGCTGTAACTTTAATTACTATAATAAACCAGAAAACGCTACCTCATGAAAATCATTTCCTTACACGACCTTACAGCTTGCTGTGATAACACTTTAGCTATGCCAGAGGTCGTAGTTGTCCTGATTTTCCTGAAAAAAAATTTGTGTCCTGAATTGTCCTTAATTTTCACACATCGTCCTGAAATTTTTAAAAAAGTACTAACAAACATAATTTCGTACTTGCCAACTACTACAGATTGTCCTCAACCAAATTTTAGGCACTTGCAACAATTACGATGGCCTGTGATTGATGTCAAGGCCCGCTACTTGGATTTTTTGTTGTTGCTGAGTGAATTCTATTGTGTTTTTAATTGGAACTAAAGACAAGTTCTTTAGCGTTTGCCATAAAGAAAATGGAGGTTGCTGTGTAACGTAAAATAACACTAAAGTGCTCGTTAGCCAAGAATTAACAATAAAACATATTTAATAAAAAAGTTATTAAATTCGGTATGTTCGCGATGAAATCGATTTTTTTTGTTTGATTTCCCAAGAAATGACCGACTTTGGTATTTTGTCTTTTCCTCATCGTCAATCGGCTGATAGAAAAGAGAAATAACCTGCCCCTGTGAACCCCCTCCCCCATGTAATTTTTTAGCAAAACAAAATTGGTTTGATACGTTTACAGGGCCGCCGCTAGAGACTATTTATCCTACTAAAGCAATTATTTTAAAGGGAAGGCGACTTTTTTTCGGAAAATTTGAGTGTTAAAATCTACTATTTCTGTGTAAACATCTACTTTTTTCAACCATCGGTGGCTGTTTTAGCATTTTTGTTTTTTGTTTTTATTCCTCCTGTGTCGAAAAACAGGAGTAAGACAAAAAAACATTCCCTCTCGGTCGGTATTTTCAAAATCGAATATCAAAATTTTCTCATCGCGATTGCCAATGCAAGTGAAACCGCAAGTGATATCTATTCTTGGTTACATAATATAATGATATTATTAAACCTATACTTCTAAACATAGCACTTAAAATAGTGGTCGGCTCGCAACCGGAAAAAAAATTCTTCTATTCTCGGTATATATCAATGAAAACTACACTCAAATTTCAATAAAAAGCAAGTTTAAATAATTAATTTTAATAATAAAGGTAAAAAATTTAATTTAAATTTGAAGATTAAGATTAGGATACACTAAGCTTTCTTCAAATAACGGCCAACGGCCAGTGCAATCCTCCAGGTCATCTTCTCCTGACTAAAAGTCTAATAAATGCTTCTTGATCTACTTATTTTGCTGCCTAGTAATTTTCAGGAAATCCACCTATGACATCGCATTACCTCGTAATGATTGACAGTTCTCTGGCTCTATGTGATCGGAATAGTGTTCATTATTTACATAGCTCCTGTTCAATCTAAGTTGGGCCAACCAGAATATTTTCTTCTGATCAAGTATCCGTGCGTCATGAGCTTATGATAACAAGACCTAGCTGGAATGCTATAAAATATTTTGGTTTATCTTTGCAACTTTTTTTAAAGCATTTTTATTACTTTGGCCTATACTGGGATTGATTTCTAATTTTTGACAGGTTTTAGTTTCACAAAAAAATGGAGAGTCAGCTTATACACGATTTCACTTTTCAGATATTATGCTGGTAGTAATTTGAAGTTTTTTAATTTTCCTGAATTTTTTTTTAATAGTACTTGAGTAAGGCTTTATTTTTCCCTCCTAACAAGTGTATGAACCGTGTATAGCAGTGTCAGTAAAATCGTTGCTTGAAATTCTACTGTATTTTATTGCATAAATAATGTCCTGAAAATGTCCTGATTTTTTCTTAAATGTTTGTCCTGAAATTTTGCATTGTCCCACTACGACCCCTGCTATGCAATAGCCAACCTTTTATGGAGTGGGGAGCCCAATCGATAAAGGGCTTGCCTTACATGCAAAAATTCTCAAGTTCAGTCTAGACCCAGGCAACTGCGAAATAACTGCCGACCTATAAACGGTCTGTGCAGCCAAAAAGTCCTACAAATAATACCCCGTGTAGAGGGAGTGTACGTTGAATTTGTTCCTAAGTTCCAATGCTATATACAATGTCACCCTCAAAAAGGTAGCATTGGGTGTCGACACGTTACTTGACTGTGGTTCAAAATTTCGACGCCAATAGCCTTTGTTTATCTCTTAGTGCAAAGATAATTCAGCCTAACTCTTACCCTGGTATTGGTTAAAGAGAGAAAAATAAATAATTCTGTTTAATTGTTTTGGAAAAGCAGGGAAGAGAGGATTTTTTCCCATTTTGGTTCAATTTGTATGTTTTTACTGTAGATCTAGAACTTTGAATTGAATGCCTGAATTTCTTATCAGTTGGAAGGTATGTGGTTATATGATAAAGTGTATGTTTTATATGTAAAATACTATATACTAATTTATTGTAATGGTATTTTGTGAGCTGATGTATGTATAAAATGCATATTATATTATTCTTCTTTATACAGCAGTAATATTTTGTGCGTGCAACGGTTTGTTCACAATACATATAAATTGATATTTCATGTTTTATATTGATTTAGTCACAATAGTTCAATTAAAAAATAACGAGTTGCTAAGAAGAGACCTCTTAATTACCTTCAATTAACAACACATTTGATATTTCTAAGTGTTTTCCTGACTTAAAGAAAAAAGTATATATAGGTATATATCAGGGTTGGCATAGTTTTTACCGCCCCCTGTAAATACCGTGATAAAAACCGGTATTTACCGTCCTGGGAAAAATTATGTTTTTCTATCTAGAAAAACATAGATTATTGAAACAACTATTAATTAATCTTTAAAAATAAGAATAGTTAAAATGATATTAATTTTGCACTTTGATAAATATTTATGACGGGCTTAAAATTTTGAAAAATTGATAGCCTTCTCAATCATTTTATATCTATAGTAATAAATTAATCATGTACTTTTATTTTGTTTATTATTTAAGTATTCCTGTCTGCATAAACATAAATAATTATTAAAGTATTGTATTAATAATTATTGATATGTCTACTAAATCTAGAAATAAAATCAAGTCGTTACTAGGATTTGGCGAACTATAATGGGGATGATGGAGAGCTTAATAAGGGGTGTCCCAAATTTTTTAAAAAAAACTCAGATAAGGTATATCCCAGAAAAAAATATATTTCCCAGTTTTTCTCAGAAAGAGGTATTTCCCAGATTTTTCCGTTGGCTTGGGATGGGAAATATTAGTTTTGGACAGGAAAAACACACACATATATATATATATATATATATATATATATATATATACAGGGGTCCATCCAGAGCTAAATTGGGGCCGTTTAGCGGCCCCTTCACAAAATTACTATCGTTAAAAACGGCCCTTCGACAAAATTACGATCGTTAAAAACGGCCCCTTCACAAAATTACGACGGCCCCTCAGTTCACAAAATTGATGAATACCAACGGGTTAAAATTTCCTAACTTTTCTATTTTTTAAAAGTGTATCAGAATCTTTATAATTGGCTAGAAAGTCACCATGATCAACTGAAATCCTAATTTTATTTACGTTATTAACAAATCTATAAACTCAATCACCGTTAAAATCGATTGTCAATGTCTTGCGCCTGATGGAAGGTTAATCCGTTTATCAATATTTGCATCAGGGTTTGGTTTAAGTGATATCGCATTGCAATTTGCGATGCAAATTCACTAAAACAGCGACACAAATAGTAAACCGATTCGCTACAACTACGATGCATTATTTTAACGATTGTTCAGTTTTTCGGTGAAACTAAACTTAAATTTCAATAAACAACAAGTTCTAATAGCAGATTCTAAAACTGACGATTAAAATTTTAATCAAAATAGGAAGATGAATTAAGATTAGATTACACTAAGATGTATTCAAATCTCGGCCAGCCAGTGCAATCTTCCATTGGAAGACGAGTCCAATAATGCTTCCTGGTTTACTTATTTTGCTGACTTACTTATTTTGCTTGAATTTTCACAAAATCTACCACCTTGCATCAGAATGCTTGACAGATCTCTGGCTTTGCGTGATCGGAAGAGTATCTTGTTGCTCTTGCTCTGCGAGTCGTGATCCCAACAGCTTGAATGTTATAATACTTTTTATTCACGTTTAAAACTATTTTTCTAGTTCGGCCTATTCTGGGGTGTCAGATTTTAGACAATTTTTTTTATATTGAGTGTCGGCTTATGTATACGCGTTTTATATATTTAGATTTTATGTTGCTAGTAAATTACAAGTCCTTGAACTTTTCTGGAAAAGTGCTTCAATATTTTTTCCTAACAAATGTATACAAAAAAATTTATATAGCGATGTATGCAAAAAAAATTCACAAAAATACAAAGTTTTCACAAAATTACTTACAAATTCACAAAAAAGGGACCCTGTAAAAAAACCTGGATGGACCCCTGATATATATATATATATATATATATATAATATATATATATATATATATATATATATATATATATATATATATATATATATATATATATATATATATATATATATATATATATATATTATATAGTTAGATATGTTTGAGGGTGTGTTTTACATGTAAAGTATTAAATACTAATTTATTGTAATGATATTGTGTGATCTGATTTATAAAATAATGCACTTTATATTCTTTTAGATCTCTGGTTACAAACCCAATAATAATTTATAAAAGGAAAATTGTCACATTTTATTCTAACAATTAATTTCAAATTCTGTGCAATTTCTTTTCCAGCCTATGAACTGGCCGGTTTAGCTCGAGGTGGTCAACAGCTGGCCAAGCTGAAGAAGAACTACGCTAAGGCGATCCATCTCCTTGTCGATCTGGCATCGCTGCAGACTTCCTTCATTACTTTAGACGAAGTCATCAAGATCACAAACAGGAGGGTCAATGCTTTGGAACATGGTAATTTGCCGTTGTTGTTATCGTGTCCATGTAAAGTTACTCTGCTCAAAAGAATTACAAAAACACATGGTTTAAACCCTTTCACCCCAATGATTCCATTTGGAATCATCAGCTCGCAATTTTTTTCTCCCTAAGTTGAGCTCGCACTTTATGTATTGTTACATTGAAGAATCATGTCTTTTGAGCAATTAAATAAGGTTTGTTTTAATTATATGAAAATATGAAAAACATGGTAAAATAAAATTCACTCTGAAACAATTTTACCAAATAAATTGACCCTAAATTCTTCATGCGTGCATTTTTAGATATTTAAAAATTGATTTTAACTATTTTTTACAAATAAAGTTTTGAAAAAATTCTTGTTATAGTTTATTCAAAAGTTATAATTTTAATTTTTTCCCTTAAATTTTAGTTTTAAAATTAAGATTTATTACCCTGTTTTTTACCATTTTATTCTAGATGCATAATGAATCTATTTAACAAAATTTAGACATTTAGAATAAAAAATAAAAAGTTGGAACTGAAAGGTCTAACAAGAGAGCACAAAGTGCTCCCCTAATTATTATGATAATACAATTGATTATAAATATAACCTTGAATGTCACTGTTCACTTGATTTACACTCCTTTTAGGATCTTAATAATACGAAATAAAGTGAGAACTTTGCATGATAATTTTTTAAATATTAAACCAGAAATTACTTGATTCATTACAGAGTTTTGCATTGATGTAAGAAGCGATTACATTTAACTAGCTTTTTTGCATTTTCAATTCTGAGTACATTCGTTATTATTTAGTTTTATATTTAAAAGTTTAAACTGAAGTGAACAAACTACATGTGTGAACTCAGCGAAGGAGATCAGGTGTTCAGTTTGAATTGTGAACTAACATCATTTTTCGGGAAAACAAAATACTTTAGTAAGTGTCCATAAAAAAAAGTTGGAAACTCTTCCCCTAGTCACTTTACTACCTACTACTTTAGTCTTCTTTACTATTTAAGATGGTACCACAAATGCGTCAAAGATGTAAACAAACAGTTTAGTTATTTTGAATTTGAAAGTTATTTGTTTGATTTTTAATATAGTTCTCTTTTTAATTGAAATGGGCTGTTATTTTAGGTAAAACCATGAAAAGCCAAATTAAAACCCATCTGGTTTCTTTTTTAAATTTTGCAACACGTGCAATCCTTTTCTTATTTTAGTTTGTCTATTGTATTAAGAGCAATATGTAAACTTAGACATTTTTCATTCTGTGTTTATCTTTCAAATTAAGAAAAATATCTTCTTCTTAAAAAAAATCCTGAAAAAAGTTGTAAATTATTAATATTTAAAAAAAAACACTTGAGCCTGGGTTTTATTGGGTTCTTTTAAGTGGGCAATTTTTTTAAATAAAAAAAGGGGGGTTGTGGGGGGTCGCAAACCCTGAATCCAAGGGACCGAACGTTTATGGCGTAACAATGTTGTTGTAACAGAATTTAAGTGTTTTTTATTTTGTTCCAGTTGTGATTCCTAAAATTGAGAGAACTATAGCCTACATCACATCTGAATTGGACGAGAGAGAGCGTGAGGAATTCTATAGGTATGATCCTTATGTATGTATCATAATCAGGGTTTGAAATTAACTATCGCTGGTCACAAAACGCGACAAAATCCTACAATTTTGTTACTTCAAAATAAATTTAGTCACAGTTATCGCGCCAATTTTTTAAAGTGGTTTCCAAAGATCTTGCCGTAAATAATCATAAATTGGAAAAATATCAATGATATTGAATGTCAAAATTCTTTTCTGTTATCCTAAAATTTTGAAACTCCAGCAGAGATTGTATAACTAGGTGTTTCTATGTGTGCGTAGGCAACAAGGGCCACCTTAAAATCATATAGTCACTACAGTAAGTGCAAACGTCCAGATTTTGTGGATAAAGTACATAAAAATAGCGAATAGTTTTTTTAATAAATATTTTTCTCAAAATGCTGACTGAAAATATGCATTTGCTTCAGTTTATAAAGTTAGTAGCATATGCCTTATATAAGTGATTGGCTAGTTAGAGATCGTGCAATAAATCGTGTAGGCTTCGGTTGGAAAGTTATCTTATTATCGTTATTTCTTATAACGTCTTTCAATAACCTATTGCAGCATAAAAATTAAACTCCGATTATCCAAAGCGTTGCTGATTATCCGAATATCAGAAAAACTTCCACCCGGCCACATTGTTCGTCTTTGTTGGATGTCATGCTTAGTAAATTTTCTGGGCCAACCTAAAAAATATACTCTGCATGACATCCAACAGAGATGAAAAGTCACAAATAGGCCGGGTATAAACTTTTGTAAAACCGAGATTTTAACATATAAGTTGAATAAAAAAAACTGTTTCAAAAAGCCATAACTCAAATTGCCAAAAACACCTTACACTTTGAATTTAGTTGAGTTGATGACGACCGAAACTAGAACTATGTGATCTCACAGCTACAATAAGTTATTGATTGAATCTATCCCTTTTTCCAATTAACTCTTATTATTCGAATTTCTGATTATCCGATTGTGTTAGATCTCACTTGCTTCAGGTCAGATAATTGGAGTTCTACTGTAGTAATGATATTTAAGCTTCAAGAGGAGAACTGTAAGCTTTATAATAGTTAAAAATTTTAAAAACCAGGTTTTTTGACAATCTAACAGTGTAACGATTTTTCTCTCGTAAGATAATGTTGGTTTTATCCAGTGCAAATAACTGGCGTCATTAAGCAACCCCTTTGTTCCAATTATCTGAATGTGGTTAGGTCCTAATTACTTTGGATAATTGGAGTTCTACTGTACTTGTACAGTTGAACCCCGTTAACGTGAACTCTAAGGAAGCACATAAACATTTCGTGTAAACCGAATTTCATTTTAACCAACAGGAATTGTTTTACATTGAATCAGTGAATATTTTAAAAAAATACCATTTATGAAGAATTCTAATTTTATAATGTAATATCCTAATAATGTACATGTATACAATTAGTAATTCATTTAGTAACTTTCATTTGGATATACATACATATTATAGAAAAATTAGGTTTCTTAACAAATAAAGCAAAACAATTCAGAAAAATTAAATTTTTATTGTTTTGTTTCGTTTGTTCTTCAAAACTTTGAAATACTAAAAAAAAGGGGTCAAATTCTTAAATTTTTGTTTGAGTTAAGCGGGATTTCGCCTGAAGCGAATTCGTGTTAAGAGTTTTTTTAAGCATTAGCTCACAGCTTTTTGAAAAGGAAATTCTTTCAGTTTTAGCACAATTTCATGTTCAGCAAGTTTGCATTAATGAGTTTCAACAGTAGTTTTTTTTAAAAAATTCCAGATTGAAGAAAGTCCAAGGTAAAAAGAAGCAAATGCGAGAGGAAAAAGAGAAGCACAACGAAGAACTGAAAGCGGCCGGCGTGGAGATCGAAACTTCAGCACCTAACCTTCTAGAAGACGACAATGAGGATGATGTGTTGTTCTAAAGTGACTATAAAATATAGGGTTCAGAATACAAGTTTACCAAGTCCATAAAATGCTTCTTTGTGCTACAGAGGTTTTAACCTTCCGAACGGCATGGAGATGCGCAAATATGTATGGTTGTTTTCACTGCATGAATATTAAAGTTAATTTATTTAAAATAACATTCTTGTTTAAAAAAATCAAAATTTGCGTTTATTTTTGAAGATATGGTCCTAAAAACATTTCCAAATGAAAAAAGTACATCATGAATAAAAATTTATTAATGATAAAATCTAAGGTTATTTTAAGAAAGATTGATGATGCACAAAATTGCAGTACAACACGGTCCTTCAAGGGACCATAATGTTTAGCATGTTATAAACGAACAATGCTATAAACAAGGTTAAATGTTAAGTGTAGGAAATCATGTCAAATATGTGTTATGTATTCATAAAGTTATAAAATGACATTTATTGAACAAATTTTAACCCTCTGTGCTATTAGTTTAGTTTTTCATTCTCTGCTCAAATTTTTTGCAGTGGGAACTACATACAAATTCAACAAATAAAATAGTCGTAAAAACGAAATTTAACTTGTTTATTTAGCGTTCTAACCTAGGAATTAATAAAAAATTGTCGTTATTAGCAAAATATTATTACAACATTAAATTATTTATATTATAAACGTTTTGTCGTTGTAACAGAGTTTGAGAGTACCTCCTAACATATTTTTAATTTAGATTCTTAGCAGATATTATCTAAACTATGACTTTTTTCAGTATTGCAAAATTCGCCATAGTTAGTGCATGCAATGGACTCAAAAATGACAAAAAGTGGACTTGGTTCACTTGTATTCTGAACCCTGCAAATATTAGAGTACCTTAAGCTTATTCAGAAGAATCTATTGGTGTATTGTTGTTAGAGGTGTATATATTCAAGATTATTTTAATTGTGATTTAATTTGGGTGCTCAAGTGGGTATTTTTTTTTATTTAATTTTGTAGTGGAAATTTCATTATATTCAAATCAACCTGTATTTAGTTTCGATTCCATGCAAATAATTATAGAAAGCTTCAATGTTTACTTTTATTCATGGAGAAAAATTCTTAATATCTATTGATGTTAATAAAAAATCTTATACAGATAATTTTTTTAATAATTTGTTTAAAATAATATTTTTTTTATTAAGATTAGGAAAATATTTGATACTAAAGTTAAAATGCAACTAGTGATGTATTGATTTTTTAATTGTAACTTGCAATGTACTTTTTTTAAGGAAACCCAGAGTTTTTCGTAAATCAATGGCAAATCATTTAGATATTTTTTTAAAAAAACTATTAATAACAATTATAAAAATAAGTTAAAGGAACCTGCAGATTTTTTTAAATCTGCAGAAATAGAAATTCTCTTATATAATTCAATATGAAAAAGAACTAAAATCATAATGCACAGACAAAATTAACTGGATTATTTTTAAGATGTCTATTTTATTTGCCCTTGTATGAGGAAAAACTAAATTTTAAATTTTCTTTTAAAAAATATTTGTACTTCCAACTTATGTCACTTAATTTCTTTTAAATAAAGTTACACATTCCAATACCCGATAATTTTGTTTATTTTTATTTAATGTATTGTTATATCAACTCGTATAGTATGAATTGCATATTATTAGGTAGGAACAGAAATGAAATTTGTGCTTTGGAATTATAAAAAAAAAATTTATAACTGTTTATAGGACTTCTTAGAATGTGGCTGTTTAAACTCATAAAGTTATTTTGTAAAGTTCCTCATTATATTTCCAATTTGACTTGGATATATTCAGATCATAATAATAAAAGCAAATTTGGTTAATGCAAATAATCTGTGTTAATAAAATCAATAATTGCTTAAAGATTATGTTAATATTTGTTAAATCTTTAAATAATTGAATGACTGTTTATTATTATAAATAACAGGTAGCAAACTTTGTATTTTGTGCTGAAAGTATGTATTGAGTTGCCATTGATTGCTAGATATATTTTATTTATTCAAAGAAATTGTGTGAATGTAAGTAATTTAGATAATTGTTGTTTCTTTTTTCAATAAAAAGTTGAATTTATGTAATGTTAATATTTAACCCTCCTTTGCACTAAAAATATTACATTTAAATAGTGTAGTATCTATGATTTGAGCAAGGTTCTGCCTATGTAAATAGATTATTTAAAAACAAAAAAAAAATCAGACAAATATCAAACAAGAAATAGCCATTTTTGAAAAATATTTTTATTAAATGCTTAATTTATTTGCAATTTTACAAAGTAATGACTAGTTTTAACTTGATTGAATTTTGAAATGATTTCAACCTTATTAAATGAATTTTATTAAGTTATAAAAACTGTGTTTACAAATTTTTACATATTGCAAAAATATTTTTCAAGTTATTAATGGTTATAGCTAATAGTTAATTTTTTAGTTGAATACAAGTTATTTGATTCTAACTATCCAACACTAAAAAAAATATGAACAAAAGTTATAAAAAAAAACTTGCAATGCTATTGCATAATGTGCGAGAAACTATTTTGCCATTCATTAATCTAAGAAAAGGAGGTGCTTGGCAGCACAGTCAGTATGGCAGTCTTGCATACTAAAGGTCCCAGGTTCGAGTCCGGGCATTGCCAAAATAAGTACCAAATATAAACGGTCTTTGCAGTCAAAACATCCGACGAATAATACACCATGTCGAGTGTACGTTCCGTTGAATATGCTTCTAAGTACAAGTACCAACGCTGCGTATGAAGTCGCCCCTTAAAAGTAGAGTGGGGTGTCAGCTCATCACTTAGCCCTTTGTGCAACGGCAAAAATGAACAATGATACAAGATAAATTATAATGAAATTTTATTATATACACAATAAGAAACCAGAAACACAAAATTACTTCGTTAATCAAATAAAAGCGGGGTAAATTTGTCCCACTGTCACCCAAAGAATTTTCGCTAAGTGGGTTATAACTATCCCATTGAAAATTTAGGCAACCTTGATTTTTTTAATTGGAAAATGATTATATATATATTACTAAGAATATATCAGACATTTTAGCATCATATTCGGTCATCATTGGGAAAACATTTGAGCAACTGTAGTGCAGCGGCCCGCCACACTAACCTTATATAGTATTTAGGCCAGATGGCGCTGATTTCCCACTGTAATACACAATATTGTACAATACAACAAATCACATAACGGCATTAACTAAATTATAACAAATATTTTAGTAAATAAGCCGAAGCTACTTGTTTTTCACTTTGATGTACCTTTTGGTACTAGACTTGCACAAGTACAAGAAATATCAAATTTACAATTATTGCTATGATAGAACAAATTGAGAATTGAGAGTTTTCCAATTTTTATTTGGCATTAGATTAAATTACATAAACTTTGTTTTCTTAATTTCCATTTTTGAGAACGTTAAAAAAAATAATAAATAATACTTTTTTAACAAAAACCTTGGTTAACAAAAATAATACAAAATTTAATTTCGTATTTAACTCCAAACCATATATAATGTTTTATTAGTAATTATTATATATTTTTAAATATTTAAACTTGTACTTGTCAGATCAATACTAACTAAAACAGTTATAACTTATTTCCTATTTACACTAGAAATACAAGTTTTGCTGTATTAGCTGCTTTAAAATAATAAAAAAAAAATTTATCAAAATTCGTGGCTTTAAGGTAACACTACACCGCATCTTAACTTTTACATAATGCAGATCAGCCTCATGACAAGACCGATCTTATTTTTAATTTTTAAGAGGGACTGTCAGTCCCATAGAGCTAATGCATTAGTTTTGAAATCACAACTTTGGCAAAAGTATTGCTTTGCCATGTTATCCCATTCTCACCAGGTATGGGAATCATCATAACATCCATTTAAAACAAAATTAAAAAGAAAATAACATCCGGTTATTTAATTATTAATTGATAAAATTTTAAAATAGTGTCGCCATCTGCTGTAATATTTGGCATTTTAAAACTTCAAAAATATATAATTAAATAGCTAGATAACATTTTCGTTTCAAATTTGTTTCATTTTGATGTTATGTTGATTCCCATACCTGGGGAAAAAGAGCTAACATGGCAAAGAAATACTTCTGCGGAAGTTATGATTTCAAAACTAATACATTAGCTCTATGGGACTGACAATCCCTCTTAAAGTGCAATACTTAATTGCTAGGTTATGAACGAACGTTTAACTATTGGGACCACCTGGGCGCGCAGCGCCCTCCACGTCCGGTATGTCGGAGTATTAGGCAAGAGAGTAATTAGTATTAGACAAGAGAGTAATCGAGAGTAAATTGACGGTAGATGCGTACTGGGGTGAAAAAGTGGGAGCCAATCGGCTCGCAGGCGCAAGAATACGTAAAATGCAATAAAATATAAAAAATTACATGGATATCAATAGTTTTTGTATATTATATTTTACTTTTATAAAAAGTGTGGTAGCCTTTAAAAAAGTAAATAAAATACTGATTTTAAAGTTTATACTTTTGACATTTGCAATATTGTAAACCAGGTCACTGCCTTCTTCACTAACTGTCTGTCACGTCGGAGAGCGGTACTTTGATCTCCGGTTTCAAGAAAATTCCTCCTTTTCTCCAGTAGAGGCGCTACTTGCAGATACTGGGATTCGCTTTTATTTCAATTAGAATGTGCTGCTCTTCGCATTTTTTTTAAGCTTAAACACGGCCCGGTTTAATATTAAAAAAAGGGGTGGTTTATACTTAAGATGATATATATTAGAAGTATTTATAAATAAAAATTTAACAGTGACAGTAATTTTTCAGTGACCAGGTGAAATCTCACGATTTCAATGATATACCACAGTCGGCACCAGTATTTGACTACTAAATATTTCCGGTGTCACCTTAGCAATTTTCAAAGAGCCCAAAATCAACCCTTTCACTATTAACATTTCAACGTTTATTTTATTGGAATGGGACGAGATGGTCAATTAGACTTAAAGGTACTATCTTCACATTAGCAACTTGGATAAAATTCCATTTGGTGAACTGGCATCATAGAAAAATGCTGCATGCATGCCTATAATAGTTTTTAGTAGACATTAAGATGGCCGTATGCCTGTGAGAGCCTAATTTTTTTTAATGGATAGAATATACTTTTTATGAATTTTATGATGTCCAAAGTTGAAAAATGGGCACAAAAATTGAAGCTTAAAATATTTATTTGTTATTTTTTTAAAGAATTTTAGTTTGCAGATGGGAATTAAAAAAATATTTCTTTTATCCTATTTCATTAAACTCTTTTAATCTGTCGATAAACCACAGAAATATATTATCTAGGCTATAACAATGTTTTATTAGCAATCATTATATATTTTTTAAGTATTTAAAACTTACCTGTCAGGTCGATGCTAACTAAAACCAGTAATAACTTTTTCCTATTTACACTAGAAATACTGGAAATAAGTTTTGCTGTTTTATGAAACTAATAAATTGCGATGCTTTTAAACAATGCAATAAATTACCTTATCAAAGTTCGTGTCTCTAACTTTATCAGAACGCAGATCAGCCTCATAACAAGACTGATCTTCCTTTAAATTATTTAGATACATTCGTTTTCGTTTTTCCTCTTAAATTAATTTTATATAAATTTTATTATATCATATTATATATTTACAAATTAGTGGTAGTCTTCAAAAAGTTTTTAAAAATACTATTTTTTAAGTTAATACAAGTCTACACTTATGACATTTGCAATATAGTAAACCAGTTTCAATGACACACCATAGTCGGCACTAGTATTTGACTATTAAATATTTCCGGGCTCACTCTTGCGATTTTCAAAGATCCCAATATCAACCCTTTCACTATTAACAACGTTTATTTTATTGAAATGGGACGAGATAGTAAATTAGATTTAAAGGGACTATCTTCACATTAGCAACTTGGATAAAATTCCATTTGGTGAACTGGAACCATAGGAAAATGTTACACGCATGTCTATAAAAGTTTTTAGTAGCCATCATTTAGTAGACACAGTAGGTTGGCCGTATACATTTTTTTATGATATTTAATTAAGTTGAAAAATGGGCAAAAACTTGAAGCTTAAAATTTTTATTTATTATTTTTTAAGGATATCAGTTAAAATTTTGCCTCAAAACAGTCTATGACCGAAAGACGATAACTAATAATTTCCTGAGATATTTAAGTTCTGTAAATCGGAAACTAGAAACAAATATGTGTTTTAGGTCATGAGCCAATTTTAGGTATGTGTCGTAAAATTTACATGCTCCATTAAGATTTAATGTCAAAAAATCAAATTCAGCTGATAAAAATAGCTGGATTTGAATTTTTAAATACAGACGAAATTAAGTTATTACAAAATATGACTTTCTTGGACCAAGGTACAAAACCTTCATTTACTTTCGGAGTATATGTACGAGGGCTTTTTTTTCAACCTCCTATGGACTGTAACAAGAAGACGGGTCAAAATACAATACAGATTTTTTTTACTACAAGTAATGTACAGTACTGCTTATTTCTCCACATAATTACCTTGACGATTAAAGCATTTGTCATATCTGTAAACAAGCTTTGAAGTACCCTCTTCATAAAATGTAGCCGCCAATGATTTGAAGGGAGTTGTGACGGTTCCTTTGAGCTCCACGTCAATTTGGAACAATCCAAGCCACTATGCTAATCGATAATTCACTTATGTGGTACGCCTTCGAATTTACCTAAACACTTGGTCAACTCGCTGAACAATGCCGTATGTAGCGACAGACTTGCTTCCTTGGTCCCCTTCTTCATGAACATCAGTTCGGCAAACTTTAAATTTTCGACAGCATTCAGAAACAACGCCACCACCAAAAATAACCATACACTCGACTCATTTTTTAATGAATTTCCTATTTAAAAAAATATATTTACTTTTTTTAATTCATTAAAAAAATTTAATTATTTTTTAACTTTTCTTGTCATATATTGTTTTTAAATACAGATTGAAGTAATAAAACATCAATTTTATAGTGAATATTTCAAAATTAAAGATTTTTTTGAAAGTGGTACCGTGTCCCCATAACCGAGGTTCTACTGTAGTTAAGAAAAAACTGAACTATGATAACGATATTACCAGGAACGTCGTCGCGATGAACGGTACATGGACGTTTGTATTTTTGTTCAACAGCGTATTTACAGGAAGAAGAGGAGGGCGTTCGAAGGCGAACAAGAATATCGCAATGCGCTGATAGCTACCCTTTCCAGTGACCTCTTGTAATGCGGAAAGATCTTTTTCTACTTTTAAATACCTAAAAAACTATTTGAAAAATACAACTCGTGAACAAGACTTAATGGGCTCTCTCTGCTCTATGTCCATAAAGACATTCCTGTGTGACATCGGACGAAGTCCTAAACAACATGGCGAAAATATCTAGAAGAATTCAACTTTAGCTTAGAAAAACTATTGTATTGGCATCTAGTTTTTGTTATTTTACGTTTTCAAGTATTATAATAATACTTATTCCATGAAAACTCGTTTTACGGTTAACGGATTTATTTTACTTTACCCAGAGATTGAAGTAGAATTAGGCTATGTTCTAGTTAGTTACATTCAAAAGATTCTGAACAAAAAAAACTAATTAACAAATTGAATTTAAATTTCTTAAATAAGTGTTTTCTTCAATGTAGTAGTTTTTAAACAATACAAATTAAACTAAAGCAAAAGAAAATTTGAAACCATGCATTTTAAGGTTAATGGTATGTATAACATCTTCAAAGTTACTTTATTAGAAGGAGAAGAACAACATACTATTTAGACATTCGGATATACAAGCTAACATTCGAAACGCGAAGTACATTTCAAAAACAAGTCATACCAGTTCACTTCAGTTCCGAGTTCCTTTTGTTGTTGCCAGTATACAACACTCCTTTCCTCATAGAACAAACATAGTCCCTTAAGTAGGTTGGTTGAAGAATTGTTCGTTGGCTTCGTCGAACAAGGTCTGGCACGGGACTTGTTTGAACTGGCGTCCTAGGCAGATCTTCAGTCACAGGAACCTCAGGCGCATCTACTGTAGTGGGGGTCCTGTACAAAACAGGTTCGTCGATCTCCACTGGTGGTTCATATCCAGGAGTTACCTCAGGCATCTCAAGCCGTCTACGAATTTGATCCACATGCCTCCTCTGAACTTGTCCATCCGGTAACAAGGTCTTGTAGGACAAGGGTCCTGTAGACTCTACCAATTTAGCAGGTGTCCATGGAGGTCCAGGTGTATAACTCCTGACATACAGGGTGTCCAGAAAAGGACTCCCTGTTTTCAAAAATTAATAAAAAAATAAATGGATGAAGATATTAACACAATTCTTGCAGAAAACGAATGAATCATGTCTGGATTTTGATGTGGAACACTTTATTATGTTAGTCATGTTTATTACGTTATATTATATGTTATTAAACTTTATTATGTTCAATTTAACCGACAGATGGCGCAGCAATAGCATGTGTTCGATTTCACGCAATAAATATTGCTGATTTCCCTGAACTGAAAGCTACTGAACATTTCTGACCACGTGTCCGTCTTTTCGGTCTATACGCATGCCTAGTTCTTTCATAGAGCTAACACACGGTATTGCCCCGCCATCTGTCGGTTAAATTAAACGTAATAAAGTGTAATAACATAATAACGTAATAAACATAACTAACATAACAAAGTGTTCCGTATCAAATTCCAGACATGACTCATTCGTTTTCTGCAAGAATTGTGTTAATATCTCTATCCATTTGTTTTTTATTAATTTTTGAAAACAGGGAGTCCTTTTCTGGACACCCTGTATACTGGATCGTCCGGTTGGAACTGTCTTATCCTATCAGCATTGATGACGTGAAATCAGTCGACGATTCTTTAACAATTCTGCAGGAGATCTACCAGTAGCGGTGCACGGTAGGGTGTGTTGTGAAAACAAGAATCGTGCAAGGCGTGTTGACCAATCTCCATGTATAATCTTCCTTAATGGCTGTTTTGTTGTAGCTACCATTCGTTCAGCTTGACTATTCGAAGACGGGTGATAGGGTGACACGAATACTTGACGTATGTGATTTTTCATTAAAAAATCCTTAAATTCTTGAGAAGTAAAGGTAGCCCCATTATCCGAAACTATGGTCTGGGGTATTCCATGTGTTGCAAAGAGTGAGCGTAACCTCTTAATTGTGCAATTGGCTGACATCGATGTTACATGTAGAACCTCCAACCACTTGCTATGCGAGTCCACAACCAGAAAAAAAACTTGAAAGTGGAAAGGCCCTGCGAAGTCAATATGAAGGCGCGACCTTGGTCTTTCAGTTTTTTCCCATGAATGTATTGGTGCCTTAGCTGGTGCTTGTTGGTTTTCCTGGCAAGTTGTGCATGGATTTACTTCGGTTTCAATATGAGAATCCAACTTTGGCCACCAGACGTAACTCCGAGCTTATACTTTCATTCTAACAATACCTGGATGACCTGCATGGAGCAGGGACAAGACTTCATCCTGCAGCTTTTCAGGAACGATGACTCTGCTTCCCCAAAGCAAACAGTCCTGATGAATGCTCAGCTCATGTCTTCTCTTAAAATAAGGCTGGAACCGCTCATCTGGGGAATGATCAGGCCAACCATTTGAGACCCTAATGCAGTCCTGGACAGGACAGGATCCTTTTTTGTTGAAACGGCCAACAACTTAGAATCAATTTGAGATGGAGTATCTGATTCCAGTAACAAAATATCTGCTGGTTGTGGAACATCAAATTCAGGTGTAGAAACTAGTAAGCGGCTCAAGGCATCAGTATTAAAAATTCCCAAAAGAGGTCTGTGGCCAGTCACAATCTTGAATCTCCGGCCTAAGAGGTAAGAGTGAAATTTCTGAACTCCTGCTAGAATAGCTAAAACCTCTTTATCTGTCTGACTGTAGTTCCTTTCAGTCTTTGTCGTTGTACGTGAGTAATAGGCCACAGGAGCTTCTTTTCCATTAGGGAGCAGGTGACTCAAAACTGATCCTATAAGCCATAAGATGAAGCATCACTAGTTAGTATCAGAGGAAGTTTCTCATCATAATGAACCAACAAGTCATCTGTTGTCAATAACCCTTTTGAAGCTTTGTAAGCCTCCTCGTGTTCTGCTGACCACTCCCAAGGTACATCCTTTTGGAGAAGCTTATGCAATGGTTCCAGTATATCTGAGAGCCTCTTGAGGAAACAGCCATAAAAGTTTAGCAATCCCAGGAATGCGTGAAGTTCCACCACATTTGTTGGAGAAGGTGCTTCATGAATAGCTTTCACTTTGTCTACCGTAGGTTGAATACCTCTTGCATTTACTCGAAATCCCAAAAGAACAATTTCTGGTACAGCAAAATAGCACTTTTCCCTCTTTAAGCGAAGACCTGCCTGATCGAGCCTCTGTAAAACCTCTTCAAGCTTCAAATTATGACTAGTCATATCAGTTTCCGTAATGTAAATGTCATCCAAGTAAGGCAAAACACCATCAACTCCAGCAAAAACTTCTTCCATTTTCTTCTGGAAAATTGCTACTGCAATTGACACACAAAATGGTAATCTTTTAACTCGGAATAATCCCTTATGAGTATTTAGGGTGAGTAGACGAAAAGTGGCATCATCAACAGGAAGCTGAAGGTAGGCTTGCGATAAATCTAACTTTGAAAACACTTTCCCCCCCAGCAACTGTAGACATTACCTCATTCACTGTTGGCAAAGGATAAGTATACGGTTTAACTGACTTATTCACAGTACAGCGGTAGTCTCCGCATAGCCTAATGCTACCATCTCTCTTCACCACAGGCACTACCGGTGTTGCCCATTCCGAAGAGGCAATTGACTCAAGGATGCCTTTATGAACCATATCATCCAGTTCTTTTTCAACCCTAGAACGAAGTGCCAAGGGTATTGGTCTTGCACGAAAAAATTTAGTTGAAGAATTCTGTTGCACTTCAATGGTCACTTACCCAATTCATATGTAAAAATGTGGACAAACTTTGACAAAAGGGCATCAACTGGTTTCTGCATAAGGAAATTTACTGGAAGTGATTCACTGATGTTGATTTCTATTCCAAGTGGTCTAAACCATCCACGACCAAGTAGAGATTTCCCGCCACCCTGCACCACCAATAACGGAAGTTCAGCTTGAAAAGAATTCGTTGAAACATCAATGT
Organism: Oedothorax gibbosus; assembly: GCA_019343175.1. Lineage (NCBI taxonomy): Eukaryota > Metazoa > Arthropoda > Arachnida > Araneae > Linyphiidae > Oedothorax > Oedothorax gibbosus. Next base: position 205,385 of record JAFNEN010000843.1, read on the forward strand.
CACAATAACCCTTGACATCTAGCCTCTCTGCACTCCATGTCTGCAACCGTTGATTTGTTACTGGAATTTGTTACTGGAAGGTCTAGCGGGTTGACTGGCTACAGTTTTTTAAACGTTACTGTGTACTCATAACTGAAAATAAAGACCCACTATATATTTCCATACTATGCTCGATATCATTCAACTTTACTAATATTTCATGTGGTGGATTACCATATACTGTAAAGAGGTTATAAATGTTGTAAGTAGGCTGTTCCGGATTGTCAATTGAGTTAGATGTTTCAACAGAAAGAACCTTGCTCGTTTCACCCCCCCCCCCCCCTCAAACGAGACTGGAAATTCTTCCTTGGCACTGTCCCCCTTTTCTTGGTGTTGCACATACTGGCTAGATGGCCGATTTTCTGACAAAAATAACAGATAGCCCTCAAAAATTTACACTCTCCGTAAAGATGTTTTCCCCCACAACGGAAACGGAACTTGGTATTCATAGGCTTCAACCTCTCTGGAGTGAACTGTTGCTTCGAATTTCCAATGCCACGAATTTCGCTTGAATCCCCTCGAATCTCCAAAGAATGCCGTGCTGCCGCTTCCCCTAAAAGAGCCATTTCTGTTGCAGTTTTCAAAGTTAATTCAGGATCAGCCAGAATTGTTCGTTGCGTACTTTCATCTCGTAATCCACAAACTAACCGGTCCCGTAGCATAGAATCAAGTTGAGAATCAAAATTACAATTTTCTGATAATCTTCTTATCTCGGCGAGAAATTCCGAGACAGTTTCATTTGGCAACTGACCCCGATTGTTGAATTTGAATCGCGAAAGAATCTCCGACGGCTTCGGCGAGAAATGATTGTCGAGTAATCGGATTATATGATAAAACTTAACTGCATTAGGCAACTTGGGAGTGCTCAACGAACGTACAATTTCGTACATAGCCGGCCCAGCGGCACTGAGAAAAACAGCCCGTTTCTTCGTATCATCAGAGATATCGTTGGCCGCGAAGAAATCCAACCTTTCTTTGTAATTTTTCCATGCTTACTTCCCCGGCGTAAATTCTTCAATGTGGCCCAAGGTTGCCATATTACAAGCGTGTACAGTCAGTCGTTTGTCAGTGGTGAGTTCGTTTCGTAATTCGTCACCAATTTAACATCTTCAAAGTTACTTTATTAGAAGGAGAAGAACAACATACTATTTAGACATTCGGATATACAAGCTAACATTCGAAACCATAGACATAAATAGAATTTACTGCTCATTCAATAGTCAAGCAGCTTCTAAAAGCGTACCAAACATAAAAATTGACAAGAGGAGAAAGGTTGCAACATATGGCAATTTATCGCTACTGTTTCGTTAGAACTATGCCAATTGTCGCCAGACCTAAAAACCAGATAAGAGTAGGTTGGCAAACTTGAATGGTGACTCACATATGTTCCCAAGTCACGTGGGTTAATAGCATACAGCCGCATGGCGTTTTTTTAAAAATGTTTTTGCAGACGATTTTTCCCCATAGTTCTTTTTTTTTTCTGGCTTTAATCATAAATATTTTATTAAATTCGTCCAATGTTGGATTGTTCTTAATCATGTAATTTTTTTAAATCTTACATTCGCAGAAAACTATTTTTAATTGCGGTATCTTTGAAATAACTCGTACAAGATGCCAAATTCTTGTGTAGTTCTTAATTGCAAAGAGTGGCGTAAAAAAGGATTTGTCGCACTTCACAGGTAACATTTATTTAGTTCTGCATACTTTACGTAATTGTGTTCTTTATAAACTATACTTTTTATAGAGGGAATTTATTATAAAATAGCCCTTTTATGCTGAAGTATCATCTTCATGATTAAATGAACGCTGTAAAAATTCTAAATTCTCTTTTGGGCTCAGTCAAATAAATTAATAGTCTGGACATTGACATCTTAGAAGTATATTATTTTTAGTACATTGGCATAAAATAACTTGTTTTTGCAATCGTAGTTTTTGAGTTATTGATATATAAAAAGTCGAACGTTTGCGAAATTGAACAGTGAATGAATTGAAATAGTGATTCATCTTTGTTCCTTTCTCAACTTCTTTTTCATACGACTAGATTGTCGGCCTCATATGTTCAAGTCGTTGTGGAAAAACTCGCCAACTCTTCGCGATCACGTACTGGGGTAAAATCCAGGGCTGGAAAACCCGCCCGTCCTCCCGTCCTCGACGGTCAAAAATTCCCCGAGGACAACCAATTTCTCGAATCCGACGTCCACGAGGACGGCCATTTCCCAGTTAACATTCGTTTATTTTTAAAATTTTGTTTTTGTTATCTTAACAAGAGTCTAGCGCCTGTGCCACTCGCTCCACCCAGTCTCTGACGTCACTGTTGACGTCACCCTGCTATCTCCAATCAGGGCCCTCAAATCCTGGCGCACCGTTCCTCGCTCACTCCTCGAAAGTTTTTGTTTCGTTTACCTTCCCCACTAAAAATCGAAAACGAATACGGCCCGACACGCCACCGTTGTATTACCGTTCTCGGCATATTTACGGCAAAAAGATAAAACGGCAGCAAAGCATCAGAAATTATTTTGGTAGCTTAATCGGAAACAATTCCAATAAAAAGGCGAAAATAAAAATCAAGTTAATTGGAATGTAAATTTATCCGAGTGCGTTTTGAAAATGAATCAAATAGGAACTATGCTACTAAAAAGAAATACTAGGTTGGAATAGTATTAGTTATCTACTAACCTAGTATTTCTTTATTACTGTATAATATAATTGCAGTAATTACAGTGTGCAATTTATATAAATGTTTGTAATAAATAAGGGAAAATTATATATATTTATTTAGATGCTATTTATATAGTTTGAGTTTGACGGGTTAGTTTCAAAGGAGGACGGGTACATTCTTGGACAAGCCGTCCTCGGGACGGGTAATATTTCTGAGATTTTTCAAGCACTGTATAAAATCTTACCCCAGCACGTGACCATGAGGGGATCGCTTAGGTTTTTGCCAATGCGCAGTCCATTCTATTTTATGTCTCTGTTCGAAACGCGAAGTACATTTCAAAAACAAATCATACCAGTTCACTTCAGTTCTGAGTTCCTTTTGTTGTTGCCAGTATACAACAGTATGATTATAAAAGCTTCACTTGTATAGCTTAGCCCATCAAAAAAATTGCTAAAATTTGGTTTTGCACGTTAAAAATTGTGCTGTTCACGGTGTTCTACGCTCATTATTAGTTATTACCCCACCCCAGAGACAAATCCTGGATACGCCACTGTATAGAGTCGTAGAGTAATATTAGCTTTCTCATTGACTTATGAAGTAAAACCTTGTTGTTAAGGGACATTTTGGAGTCTTTCTGAATAGAATGGTGATATTTAGACTGACGCTGGCACAAGTGGCTTTAACAAGTGGCTTTCTTTGAAAACGAGTCTAAACTGTCTAAATGTACACTTAGGTATTTGGTATGTGGCTCTTTTTCGACATTAGTAAGAAAAATTTTAAGATCTGTGTCGCAATTTGTCATTGATTTGTGTTTTCTAAAGAGGACCGACACACTTTTTTGTGCATTAATCTTGACCCACCAATCTTCAACCCAAGTTTCAATTAAGCTGACCCTAAAAAAGGCTATAAAAAAGATATGTCAAGGTTTATATATTTCAGAACAGTGGCGGCCCCAAGCGGTCAAATATATTAATGATTTTTTTGTGATAAAATTAACTAATTGTTCAAATTTTATGATTTTATCTTTAGGCAATCTTATAAAATATTTCAAATCTCAAAAATGGAAATGTTTTATAATAGACCGAGAGCCCAGGGCCCCCAGACCTAAGTCATTTTCTAAAGGATGAAATGTTTCGAATTAGGTTCGGTTTTCATTTACTTTTAGTATATGCATACCCGCTAGAGTGAACCGACGGCCAATTTACAAAAAGTGGGTGCAAAAAGTAGGTAAATTATAATTTTACTTAAGTCATTTTCTAAAGGCTGATTTTTACGTATGTCTTAGAAAATAACGTAAAAAGTTAATAATAAATTTCCCAGACACTTTCCGTCGGCCGAAACTTTTCCCAGACGCTGTAAACGTCTTTACCAAGTTCAGACTCTGTCCCACGCATCTGGCGGCGTGAGATGGCGCTATAATCGTCCTCGGACGACAAGAAGGGGAAGTTAAGCAAAAAAAGAACTATATGTGTATTGGAGATGTAATTGGTTGGTTGGTTGGTCGATTGACATATATATTCCGGTTTGTGTGCTTGATCATTGGAGATGTGAAAATTTTGTAAGCTAAAGACAGCTATGGTAACTTGTTTATTAATTTATTTTCTAATTAAACGAAAATTTAATTAAATCAAACGATATTCTTTCTTAACCAACCACATCTCCAATACACACATAGTTCTTTTTTGCTTAACTTCCCCTTCTTGTCGTCCGAGGATGGTTGTAGCGCCGTCTCACGCCGCCAGATGCGTGGGACAAAGTCTGAACTTGATAAAGACATTTAAAGCGTCTGGGAAAAGTTTCGGCCGACGGAAAGTGTCTGGGAAATTTATTATTAATTTTTAACATTTTTTTCTAAAACATACGCAAAAATCAGCCTTTAGAAAATGACTTTAGTTAATTATAATTTACCTACTTTTTGCTCCCGATACATGTAAATTGGCCGTCGGTTCACTCTAGCGGGTATGCATATACTAAAAGTAAATGAAAACCGAACCTAATCCAAAACCTTTCATCCTTTAGAAAATGACTTAGGTCTGGGGGCCCTGGGCTCTCGCTCTATAAAGAATATCGGAATTTTTATTATTTTTTTTTAACTTTAAAAACTCTTTTTTAGAAAATTCTTCCATCTGTCCAATTTTTCAGTTTTGAGATCCTTATAACCATAATAAGTCATATACAGGGTGTCCAGAAAAGGACTACCTGTTTTCAAAAATTAATAAAAAAGAAATGGATAGAGATATTAACACAATTCTTGCAGAAAACGAATCAGTCATGTCTGTCGGAATATGGAACACTTTATAATGTTAAATAAGTTTATTACGTTATTACACTTTATTATGTTCAATTTAACCGACAGAGGGCGCGGCAATACCATGTGTTGGCTGTATGAAAGAACTAGGCATGCGTTTATACCGAAAAGATGTACACGTGGTCAGAAATGTTCAGTAGCTTTCAGTTCAGGGAAAGCAGCAATAGTTATTGCGTGGAATCCAACACATGGTATTGCAGCGCCATCTGTCGGTTAAATTGAACATATTAAAGTTTAATACATATAATAACGTAATAAACATAACTAACATGATAAAGTGTTCCATATCAAATTCCAGACATGACTCATTCGTTTTCTGCAAGAATTGTGTTAATATCTCTATCCTGTAGTAAAAGAAGTTAATTTTAGACAAGGATTTCAAAATTCCGACTGAAGGTGTTTATGAGGAAATTACGTTTCTGATCCTTTACAAAATTAATACAACCAATAAAGAGGTTTTGCTAACATTAATTATTTTAAACTTTAGCAAATGTCCTGTTTTTAATTTTGTTAAAATTTCCTATAAAGAAAGTAGTAAAAATTATCAACGCACAGATTTTTCAATTTTTTTTAATACATAATCTACAAAAATATTGGTAATAAAAAATATTACAAAAATTAATGACTAGTTTTTATTCCTGCTTGATTTTTGAATTATTTAAATATACTGAATGTTTATAAATTAACATTTTTCAAATCCTAAAATATAAAAATATATTTAAAAAAATATTACAAAATAATTTATAATATAATAAAAAAAATTCTTAAATCTTCATTATTTTCATTTACACAGTATATAAGAATGCAACCTAAAACCCAACACATAAATATTTATACTAAAAATTTCACGAAGTTGTAGTTCTTTCATTTGTAGGTATACATTATAATCATAATTATAATACCCTTCCTAGAAAATATAGCCATTATTCAGAATTTTAATAAAGACATTTCTTGTTTGAATTTAAAGACAATTTAGACACATGCAACAAATTAAAAATGTTAACTCTTCAGTTATTAGCCACCAATAAAACTCCATTGTAATTTTCCATGGTCTTCAGATTATATCAAATTTTCGCTGTAAGCTCAAAATTCCTCATCGGATGAACAATCCCCCAGCAGTCGTTTACGGTCGGACGCTCTCAAACTTTTTACAGAATCCTAAAATTACAATAACAAGTTTACATTTTCAATGTAAATAGTTGTAGATAAAATTGTCGGTTGGTGCTCAGCAAAAATGAAGCATCTGTATTTGTTTAAATCAATTTTATTTCTGATTCACTCGGTGGAAGAAGTTACATAACTAGCGCTGTTGCGCGCTCTATTGGAGAGACGATACAACCATACATTTACTATTGGAGAGATGTACAACCACATCATACAATTTTTTTACAAGAAACCGCAGTTTGTTGTTATGGAAGATAGAGTTATTTACGTGCATCTTGTTTTTATTCCAGCTTCTTAAACTTCATCAGTTTTAATTCGATTAAATTTCATTATGCAAAGCATTACTAAATATCAAAGTTGTTGGAATACTTTGGTTTAGATGACACTTTGTCTTATGCGGCGAAATTGTATGACAGCAATTTAAAGGGATCATAATTTTTCAGAGAAAAGCTTTAGTTCTACTAAAATAAAAGTCCAAAAAATGAAAACAATACCGCTGGAACAATTGCCACTCTTGATGTGAAACATGCCCATTTAAACGTTTGATAATCTTATTTATTATTCTATGTACAAAAGAATAAAAAATATTATATAACAGAATGTAATTCAGAAATTATTACTTTTTTCCTAATTACATTTAACCCCAGACCATGTGTAATGTTTTATTAGTAATTATTATATATTTTTAAGTATTTAAACTTGTACTTGTCAGGTAAATACTAACTAAAACAGTTATAACTTTTTTTTCCTATTTATACTAGAAATACAATTTTTGCTGATTTATGCAGCTAATGAATTTTGCGGTACATTTAAATAATCAAATAAAACATTTATCATTCGTGGCTTTAAGTACCACCACACACATCTTAACTTTTACAGAATGCAGATCAGCATCGATCTTGTTTTTAATATAGAAAATGGTGCAAGCGTGCAAGTATTAATTGCTAGCTTGGGTAAAAAGTTTTTCTATATTATATTTTACTTTTATAAAAAGAGTGGTAACTTGCAAAAAAAGTAAATAAAATACTGATTTTTAAGTTTATACTAGTCTATACTTTTGACATTTGCAATATAGTAAACCAGGTCACTGCCTTCTTCACTAGTTGTCTGTCACGTCGGAGGGCGGTACTTTGATTTCCGGTTTCAAGAAATTTCCTCCTTTTCTTAAGTAGAGGCGCTACTTGCAGATACTGGGATTCGCTTTTATTTCAATTAGAATGTGCTGTTCTTCTGCATTGTTTTAAGCATAACCCTTTAAGACCGGCCATCAGATGGCGCTGATTTAAGTTTATGAGACAAAATTTTAGAGTTTAATCGGAAAAAATATTTTAAACAGCATCAATGCCAGCAACTCCTTAAAAACATAGTCATTTTTTATACAAATAACGAATGGTACAAGTCAGCTGCTTCGGTATCGATATTTTTGAAAAGATTGAACATTTTCTTTTTTACCCGCACGATCGTGATAGCTCGGTCTTAAAGGGTTCAACACGGTCCAGTTTAATATTAAAAATCTCCGGGGTGGTTTATACTTAAGACGATATATATTAGAAGTATTTATAAATAAAAATTTAACAGTGACAGTAATTTTTCAGTGACCAGGTAAAATCTCACGATTTCAATGACATACCACAGTCGGCACCACTGCTAAATATTTCCGGGCTCACATTAGCAATTTTCAAAGAGCCCAAAATCAACCCTTTCACTATTAACATTTCAACGATTATTTTATTGGAATGAAACGAGATAGTCAATTAGACTTAAAGGGACTGTCTTCACACTGACAACTTGGATAAAATTCCATTTGGTGAACTGGAAACATATAAAAATGATAGACGCATGTCTATAATAGTTTTTAGTAGACTATAGAGATAGAGAATAGTTTTAAAGTGGCCGTATGCCTTTGAGAGCCTAATTTTTTTTTAATGGATAGAATATACTTTTTATGGCTTTTATGATATTCAAAGTTGAAAAATGGGCAGAAAAATTGAAGCTTAAAATATTTATTTTTTTTAAGGATTTTAGTTTACAGATGGTAATTTAAAAAATATTTCTTTTATCCTATTTACATTAAACTCTTTTAATCTGTCGATAAACCACAGAAATATATTATCTAGGCTATAACAATGTTTTATTAGCAATCATTATATATATTTTAAGTATTTAAAACTTGTACCTGTCAGGTCGATGCTAACTAAAACAGTAAGAACTTTTTCCTATTTACACTAGAAATACAAGATTTGCTGATTTATGAAACTAATAAATAGCGATGCTTTTAAACAATGCAATAAAATACAAAATTCGTGCCTTTAAGGAACTCCGAATCGAACACTAACGTTAACAAGACGCAAATCAGCCTCATAACAAGACTCTTACTTTCAATTCCAAACTAAATAGCTATATTAGTATTTTTTCTTTCTATCGAAATAAATTATTATATATTATATTTTACAAAACAGTGGTAGCGTTAAAAAATTAAAAACAAATACTAATTTTTAAGTTAATACAAGTCTACACTTATAACATTTGCAATATAGTAAACCAGTTTCCATGACGCACTAGTCTGACTATTAAGTATTTCCGGGCTCACCCTTGCGATTTTCAAACAGCCCAAAATCAACCCTAATCCATAAACAATGTAATAAAATACATTATCAAAGTTCCTGTCTTTAAGGTACTCCACATCGATCTCTAACTTTATCAGAACGCAGATCAGCCTCATAACAAGACTGATCTTCCTTTAAATACCTTCCATATAAGGTAATGTTTGGATGCCAACTTTTAAATAAATTTTATTATATCATATTATATATTTACAAATTAGTGGTAGTATTCAAAAAGTTTTTAAAAAATACTATTTTTTAAGTTAATACAAGTCTACACTTATGGCATTTGCAATATAGTAAACCAGTTTCAATGACACACCACAGTCGGCACTTGTATTTGACTATTAAATATTTCCGGGCTCACTCTTGCGATTTTCAAAGAGCCCAATATCAACCCTTTCACTATTAACAACGTTTATTTTATTGGAATGGGACGAGATAGTAAATTTGGTTGAAAGGGACTATCTTCACATTAGCAACTTGGATAAAATTCCATTTGGTGAACTGGACAATAGAAAAATGATACACGCATGTCTATAAAAGTTTTTAGTAGACATTAAGGTGGCCGTATACCTATGAGAGCCTATTTTTTTTAAAAAAATGGGTAACGTATACTTATGGCTTTTATGATATTTAATTAAGTTGAAAAATGGGCAAAAACTTGAAGCTTAAAATTTTTATTTATTATTTTTTATGGATATTAGTTTAAATTTTGCCTCAAAACAGTCTTTGTCCAAAAGACGATAACTAATTATTTCCTGAGATATTTAGGTTCTGTAAATTGGAAACTCGAAACAAATATGTGTTTTAGGTCATGAGCCAATTTTAGGTATGTGTCGTAAAATTTACATGCTCCATTAAGATTTAATGTCAAAAAAAATCAAATTCAGCTGATAAAAATAGCTGGATTTCAAATTGTAAATACAGACGAAATTAAGTTATTACAAAATATGACTTTCTTGGACCAAGGTACAAAACCTTCATTTACTTTCGAAGTATATGTACGAGTCGAACATATTCTTCGAAAGAAAATGAAGGTTTTGTACTACGAGGGCTGTTTTTTTCAACCTCCGATGGACTGTAACAAAAAGACGGGTCAAAATACAAAAAGTTTTTTTTTTTTATTACAAGTAATGTACAGTACTGCTTATTTCTCCACATAATTACCTTGACGATTAAAGCTTTTGTCATATCTGTGAACAAGCTTTGAAATACCCTCTTCATAAACTGTAGAAGCCAATGATTTGAAGGGAGTTATGACGGTTCCTTTGAGCTCCACGTCAATTTGGAAGCGCTACAATCCAAGCCACCAAGCCAATCGATAATTCACTTATGTGCTAATTCACTTATGTGCTATTAACACAATAAAGGTTACCTTAAAAGAATTTTTTTATTTATTGGCTAAACAAAAGAATGCAACCACCTACAATTGGCCGTTTCGTACAAAAGACGAAAAAAAATATTGAAAATTTTAATAGGATTATTATTATTGCGTTATTATTTATTCTTATTCCCTTTTCTATCCGATTTCGATCCAACCCTGAATTTGGCAATATCTTGGCAGGTAAAAATTTAAAGCTGTATAGGGGGCGGTCCATAAATTACTTTTTGCACTTGGGGGGGGGGGGGGGGGGTCAAGCCCCCGAGATTTGGGGGATATCACCAAATCTCGTGTAAGGGGGAGGAGGGGAGCATCTCGTCAAATTTGACGTAATTTTTCAAAGCAAAAAACTAAATTAAACCTGAAATTGTGAGAGAGTATAACTCAATTCCAGTAAAATATGTTTTGCGCCTTAAATTTGGCAAAATCTTACATGTTAGTAATTTTCATGGCTTTCTGAATCGCATATATTTCACAATGTTGAAGCTTTAAAGAGACTCTTTAATATTCACCAAAACTGAAATCAAATGAAAAATACGGACTTTGAAAAATCTCATGTGAGATTATTACGAAGATGGGGGGGGGGGGGTCGAGTTAAATATCACGAGATCTCACCAAGGGGGAAGGGGGTCAAAAAATAGTCACGTGAGTAATGGACGTCCCCCATATAAGCAGGCCTTAGCTAGGAAGTCTCCCACAATAGGCACAACGCATTTTGGGGTGCCCTTTACGGAAAATTTCATGTATCACTGCTCGTAATGATGATGCTAGTTGACCTATTTATCATATTTTTGCTACCATTTTGTCGGCTCCCTTATAACATCGATCAAACCAATCACGTTAGGTCAATATCTGAATCAGTCAAGCTAAAAAATAAAGTGGGGTCTCAGAAAATTTTAAAATGTACTGACATTTTGGGGATCTACAGCATTTAGCATAATAAAAACTAAACAAGTAGGTTAGGTTTGTTACAGAATCTGTCACTTAAACCGCTTAAACACAACATTTGTGCTCCAACAGGAAACAAACTATTTATACACCTCAGAAAGAAATTCGCCAAACAGGGCCTTTAGATAGTTGTAATTCAAACTTTTAAACGCCAAAATTAACTATTTTTATTAATCTTCTTTCTCAGATTTAATAATTAGACTTTATCGTTTGCTAAATTTGTTTAAAGTTCGAAGAATAATGATGTAAAATCTTTTTTAATAAATATCTTTGTGTCGCTACAATTTCCCATTTAAATTTCTTTCGAAAATTCAGTTATTTGTCGCTTGTTAAATTAATTTACAGTTCGAAAAATATATAATTAGTACAATTGATGCTTTAAAAATGAAAGCGAAACGTTGCATATTTTTTATGCCAAGTTAGAATTCTCTATGCATCTTTCTTCATACAGGGTGTCCAGAAAAGGACTCCCTGTTTTCAAAAATTAATAAAAAAGAAATGGTTAGAGATATTAACACAATTCTTGCAGAAAACGAATGAGTCATGTCTGGAATTTGATATGGAACACTTTATTATGTTAGTACATAGTTTAACCGACAGATAGCGCTGCAACACCGTATGTTGGCTGTATGAAAGAACTAGGCATGCGTATACACCAAAAAGAAGGACACGTGATCAGAAATGTTCAGTAGCTTTCAGTTCAGGGAAAGCATCAATAATTATTGCGTGGAATCCTTAAGATGGTGTATTCGTTGGAGGAAAGAATTTTCAATTCATTTATTTTTCTTCAATTCATCCGCAACACTACCAGTTCGTTTGAATATTTTCCATAGCTGCTTTATTGCCTTCAGGTTTGGACCTTTTTTAACATTAAATTTTTTCTGGGAGCTCCTTCTCACTGCTGTTATACTGTCACCGAATCGGTGGTCAACGCGATGAAAATTCTTTCCTCCAATGAATACCCCATCTTAAGGATTCCATGCAATAACTATTGCTGCTTTTCCTGAACTGAAAGTACTGAACATTTCTGACAACGTGTCCTTCTTTTCGGCGTATACGCATGCCTAGTTCTTTCATACAGCCAACATGTTGTTGCAGCGCCATCTGTTGGTTAAATTGTGTTCTAACATAATAAAGTGTCCATATCAAATTCCAGACATGACTCATTCGTTTTCTGCAAGAATTGTGTTAATATCTCTCTCCATTTCTTTTTTATTAATTTTTAAAAACAGGTAGTCCATTTTGGGACACCCTGTATATTTTTAAGTATTTAAACCTGCACTTGTCAAGAAAATTTTCAGGTCAATGCTAACTTAAACAGTGAAAACATTTATTTTGTATTTGCACTAGAAACAAAATGTGTGCTGATTATGAAGCCGATGAATTGCGCTTTTGAATAATCTTTTTAAAAAAGTAAAATTTGAGCAAATTTCGTACTTTTATAATATCCCTAGTAAGTAGTAAGTGCGTTTTGTTTAGGTTTCATTTATTGTATATGATATATGAGTAAAGCAGTAATGAAGAGCGTAAAATTTTGTGAACTGTTACTTTCCTACCCTAATATTTAATATTTTTACCAAATTTTTTTTTAACAAAGCGCATCTAACGGTAAAATTTTAATCAATATTTCATCAAAAACTGGTTTTAAACAGGTTTCGGATATTTAATAATAACTATCTTCTTATTAAAATTCTACATTATAAATTCTTGCTTAATGTTTTCAAATTTCACTATTAAATTTCAATCTACAACACTTATTGGTTTTATGGCAGAGATCTTTGAATACTAGTTTATTGAGCATGTTTCACGTCGCGAGTGGCAACAGTTCCAACGGTATTTTTGGTCCTTCTGGAATTACATTTGTTTTCAACAATACAATATTTTCTTACCTTACTAAAACGAATATTGTGTTGAAACTTTTCTTGCAGTAGAACTAAAGCTTATCTATATTTGTGAATCACGTAAAATTGCTGTCCCAAAATTTTGATTAATTTCTACACATACGATAAATTATCTTCTGAAACTAAATTTCCTAAAAATGACGTTTTGCTAATGTTTTGCATACTTGAAATTAATCGAATTAGGGGTGAACGAGCCCGATCGACCGCGGGTCTCCTAACCGTAGTGACTCTCTATTGATCCAAACAGGAAAAAAAATCATTTTTTGAACCACATTTCTCCGCCTGTATCGACTGTTTTGACAAACAGTTTTTTTATTTGATAAATGAAGTCGGCTCACAGGACTCTATAATCCCACTTTTTGAAATTGGTTCCAATATTTTTTCCCCCAATTTTCACTAAATATTTTACAGCAAAATATTCAAACGAATTTTAAAAAGTGGGATTATAGATACTTGTAAATTGGCTGCATTTATCATATGAAAAGAAAAACTGTTTGTAAAAATATGCAATACATCCACTGATCTCTGGGGTTAATGGATCGCGGAAAGCTCTCCCCCACTGCGGAGAGTTTGAAGGCATCTCTTTCTCCCAGGTGTTCCCCAAATTTTCGTTTTACAATGAGACTCTATGGGAAATTTGTCATTTTTAAAAAATTACTGCGCATTGAGTTTTTTGTTTAAAGATCTGCTGTAACGTTTGAACAATCATACTTATGTTGTAGATCGTAGGAAAAAATATTTCTGGGTTCTTATCTATATTAAAATGTGTTTTTTTACCACCAATTGCGGCTCTACTTTTCGCCAAATTTGGCGAATTTCTCGTTTCGGTCTTCCCCCAAAGACGCCGTCGGTTGAGGGGTTGACCGCAAATAAGACTTTTGACGTGAGTCAGCGTCTTTTTTTTATTTTGCGCTATGGTGCTTGTGTGCATGTCTTATTTAGGGAATTATTATTTTCTTAAAAATTTTATTAATCAGAGATAAATCTTTGTTTTGATGACAAATATGATTGAATGCTTTATATTTAAAGTATATGTTTAATGATTTTTTTTTGTTATGATATGGAGGAACTGACGAACTGTGGTATTTAACATTTGAAATAAGCTACAATTAATGATTTTAAAAAAAAACATAGTATAAAAATAAAAAAGGCATGCATTAAAATTAGAAATAATGATTTTTTTTAATACTTTCGGGGGAATTTAAATGTATTGCACTAATGACATATTGTTTTCTACATAATTGACTGTTATTAAAAAATGCGAAAATAATTTAATACATTACTTTATATCTTTGTGTAACTTTTTTTACAAAAGAAAATTAGTTTTTTTTAATTTTGGGATGATTTTCTTTTTAATTATAAAAAATTTGTTTAAAGATTTATTTTGTATAATAAATTGAAATAATTAAATATTTATGCATAACAAATTACTTAGAATTTATTATGTATAATTTAAATTAATTAAATATGGTTTTAATTAATACTTAACCCATTTACGATGACTGTGTGAATACCATTTGAACCTTCATTTCTAAGTTTAAATTCTAATTTAAATTTTTTCATTTTTTGGGGGTTACTTAATTTGCTCTTCATAAATTGATCGGGTCTCTTTTGTCTTATTTATTAGATAACCTTTAGCATAAAGCTCATTTTCGCACGGTAATTTTTTTACCAATCGGCGCTAATAGATTAAATATCATCACATAATTAAATTGGTGTAATTTATTATAAAACTTGAAATAGAGGAATTATATTTAATTAAAATATATCACATGAATGAATATTAATAAAAACTACCATAACTTCAAAACTTTATTAGGTATATGATCTGGGTAAATATTGTAATTTTTTTTTCTATATATATATCGGTTCGAATCGTTACGTCAGGCAAGCGATTTCCCCTACCCCCTCCATGCACGATCCATCACATCAGCGTATACCCCTCCCTCCCGCATCTAAGCTTGACGCAATATATGTACGTCCCCTTAAGAAGAAAAAATATATATCAACACTTTGTAACTTAAATCGAAATATAAAGCGATAAACCGCGCCAATCTGGCACTTCTAAAAACAAGGTTAACTCAAAAGCAAAGCCTCAGAGCGGGGTATGGGGAAGAGTGATCCATTTCAAATTTCAGATCAGTGAATACATCCGGAGAAATATGGCTTAAATTTTTTTTTTCTATTGAATTCACATAGAGGCACTCTGGTTTGTAGACACACGGTCTTTCAGTCTGCCCTTAAGCAATTTGTTTGTACAAAGTTTTTTTTTTTTTTCAAATGGCTTAAATGTACATTACAGTTATTAAGTGTACGATGATCAGAGCTCGGCTTTGACGATTGGGCTACGGAGCCCCCGGGACAAGAGTGAAAACAGGAGCATTACGTCATCTGTAACGACCCATCGCACTCACCGGCGCCGTTTTGTTACGTTAGGTGTAATGCGACTGGAAAAAAAGGTTGCGGTTAACTACAGTTTGATTTTGTGGTGTTTTAAATTGCAGTATTAAAAAAAAACTGGAAGATAGGGTAAAACTTTTTTCGTCTGCCTTTTAATTTAATAAATTAAAAAAATATCTGGAGTAAACTATAATAAACAACTACATCTCCCATCTCCGTTTCGGAAGGCTATCCAGTTGCAACTTTAGCGTGGTCCTACCCACAGTATATGAATCCACACCGTTTAACTGCAATATTTTATTCTTGTATTTTTTTTTTCAATGCAAAATCAAACTGAGACATCTTAAAAAGCCTAAATATATGCCGAAAAACATACAATTAACAAAATCCAAGCGTAACGCTATGCAACTATAAGAACTGTTAGTCCTTGAACGAGTTGCTAAGTGCCATTGCTAGGGCACTGAAGGGGAAATTTCGAAGTGGTGGAACAGTTCTATTGATTGTACTCACCGGCAGCATGATCTTTTTCCTGAGCCTCCTGCGGCGGCAGCACCTGCGCACGCATCGGCACAAAGCGACGGTGATGACGCACGTCGTGGCGAACAGCACTCCGGCCGCCACGGGAATCAGAATGCTCAGTGTGTACGTGTTCTCCTGCAAACAAATGATAAGTTTGAATTAGGGGCTGGGTGGCTTAGGGGTTAAGATCACAGCCAATTACGCTAACAGTCTGAGCACTGTACCCGGTGCGGGTTCGATTGACGCCTTTGACCACGGTGTAATTTCTCTCTCTGTGTCAGTAAAAATTCGGTCTGTGTCTGTCTCCCTTGACGAAGGTTTATAAGCGGGTCTCTGATCAAGCACACAAGCCAGAAAATACATGTACGAAACCAACCAACCTAAGTTTAAATTATCGTCGCACTAGAGCTACACGAGGTTTATTGGCGACGGGCTTCGTTCTTTAGAACCACAGTCAAGCGACGAGACGACACCTGAGTAGGCACCCAACGCGATCGTTAAGGGCGATATCTTACGCAACGTTAGGACTTTGGAGCATATTGAGCGTGCACTCCCTCAACACGGGGTATTTATTATTCGTCGGACATTTTTCGGCTGCACGGCCGTTTATACGTCGACAGTTATTTTGGCGATACTCAGACGCGAACCTGGGACCTTCCACAAGCTAGGCTAAAACCTTAACCGACTGGGCTCTCCAGCCGCGTCTCCCCACTGTTCAAGTAAATAACCATGTATTCCCTCTTTTCTAGGGCGGGCCAGTAAAAATCCATCCCTACT
The DNA here is from genome assembly GCA_019343175.1 of Oedothorax gibbosus. NCBI lineage: Eukaryota > Metazoa > Arthropoda > Arachnida > Araneae > Linyphiidae > Oedothorax > Oedothorax gibbosus. The sequence goes on from JAFNEN010000843.1 coordinate 222,087, forward strand.
TTTCCACTTAATGGCCATGCATTCCTTAATTTCTAGTGCTAGTAAAATTATTTCTCACATACATAAAAATGTTCTTTTTTTAAAAAAAATAATCACTGCGTATTATCGCCTGCAATTTCGACTGCAGTTTGTTTTGTATATTAGCAAAGCGAAACCCAAAGAAGAAAAGCCTCGTATTCCTGAACCACTGTTAAATGATGAGAACATTCTTTCACTGAAATGTTATATCTCAACCTTTTGGCTACTAACGGGACTCATTTGTCCCAAAAAATGTTTTAAAATGACTAATTGTTGAAAAGCATTTGGAAATTTAAACTTAAAATAATAAACGAGACAAAAAAAATCATTTTTTAAATTAAAAATCAAAGATTTAACAAATTAAGCCCACTGAGCAAAAACTATCGCCATTTTTTAATTCAGATAATCATTATCATCTTTAGATACCCCACCAACAAAACAGCTGTTGGCCTTTATTATCAATAAAGATTTATCCTTCTGCAAGATTATTTCAATATACTAAAACCCGTATACTAAATAGTATTATAGTCCTCCCACCACTTCTTAGCATCTATGACGTGTGTTTTAGACGATTCCAAACTATCACTCGTGAAACGAAAAGGGGTAAGGAAGATTTTGGTTTCAGCCAGAGTTACTATATTTGGCGAATCATTACTTTTGAAGGTGCATATTTCTTTCAAGTTTAGAAACAGTTTCTCAACTTAAGAGTAATCGGCTTTGGTCGTCGGGCTTTGGTGGTGCAGGCAACGGATGCTGCTGCCTTCTGCTTGAAGGATTGTAGGTCTTCGAAGACGTCTGCTATGGAGGAGGGCCTGGACGAGTGCTGCCGCATGGCGGCACTCCCTCGAAGCTCGCATTTGGGACGGCTCGGGCGCTTGGGGCAAGACGCCGAGGAGCTGAGGTGGGGACCGCTACAGTTGGCGCAGCGTTGGGTGGTGGTGTCATCTCGGGTGGGGCAGGAGCGAGAGTCATGGCCGAGGCCACAATACCGGCATCTGGGCCCCATCGAGCAGTGGTGGAAGGTCTGTCCGTAGTGCTGGCAAGAGTAGCAGTGCGGGATTCTGGAGACCTTGTGGTACGGTTCGAAGGTCACGGGTTGTGCCAAGCAGGTTGTTGATGTTAAGGGCCTCCTTGAACTTCCCAGTCCGCACAATCAGGACTTTTAAGAAGGGGAGGGGGGGGGGGTGTCTTGGTTCGGGCTTGGGTGAGCTGAGCCACTTTTGAGGTGATGAAGCCGAGCGAAGTAACTGCATCGGCAATCTTAATAGATGGAGTGTCGATCGGGAGCCCCTTCACGACTAGCTAAAGATTACGATCTTTCCGGTTGGAATGTTGGAAGTGGCCGATGATGCTCTCCCGGAGTATCGCAAGGATCTTTTCCTCATCATCTGCCGTTCTTGGGAAAAGCTTAAAGAACTGGTAGAATGGGCGTTATCCGAGATCCGCGCCGAAGGCTTTTATAAGTTTCAATAATGTATTATAAATAAATATTTCATAATATAAAAGTGATAGATTTTTAAGTTCAAACTCATTTACTAAATAGCATTAAGGTAATATCATTAAAGCATCTGTGGTAAGTAAATAAACTCGTAAGTTGAACCAAAATGTCTATGTTTCTTCAATAATTATGTGAATTAATTTTTTGTTCCATTGATTTATGGAGCAAAATTCACCCTAAACAATTCAAATATTACCGTTTTAGGAAAACACCCTATTTTACCAGAGAGAAATCAAAAGGAAAGAGCTTTTTCTGCGAACAGAGGTCGCCTTTTTCCGAAGGGTGACTTTCTAACACGTAAAAGATGAACTCTGCAAGATCTTTCATTATTTCATAAAGAGGCATGAATAATATGACATTTGTCCCGCCAATTTTTGTTTTTGCCAGAATTTCTTTTTATATTGAATTTTACGAATTCAACTTCAAAACGCAGTTTTACTATCATTGTTGTACTTGGAAACAAAATTGATTAATATTTCAGAAGTTTTTAAGAAACGACGTTTTTGCAAATATATCAAAAGCGCTCCTTGGTTAATAATGTACGATATAGTTTAAACAATTTGGTACTTATTGAAAATATATTTAAAAAATAATCCTTCGATAATAATGCATATTGCTGAAATAATTCAGTTCCTAAAGGGTAAATTCCACGTCTGCTGTTAAAACCACTTTCTTGTGTGTGTGTGTGTGTGTGTGTGTGTGAGAGTGTGTGTGTGTGTGTGTGAGTGTGTGTGTGTGTGTGATTCCTAGAAAACTAGGGATCGTGACCTTATCGAGTGAAAAAATTTATCCTGTTATGAAAGGTTTTTTTTTTTTCAATCCAAAGTCAGTCAACATTTTACTGAATAATAAACAAAATGGAATACTTCCAACGCTATTCTGAGTGCCGGTCAACCAATAAAGAGAGTGCACGCTTTTCAAAAAGTTGAATCCGTACAAAATCAATATTTTATGTATAGACTTTTAGTTTATTTTCAGAAACATCAAACACTCTCCTAATAACCCTTAAAAACCGGCCGTCAGATGACGCTGATTTAAGTTTATGAGACATATGTTATATTTAAGTTTTAGAGTTTTATCAAACAATGCCTTAAACAGTATCAATGCCAGCAACTCCTTAAAAACAGTCATTTTTTTATATAAATAACGAATGGTACAAGTCAGCTGCTTCGGTATTGATATTTTTGAAAAGCTTGAAAATTCTCTTTTATAACAGCACGATCGTGACAGCTCGGTCTTAAAGGGTTATGGGGTGTCATGGATGGAGAAGTCGCGTCGATGCTTCGGTTGGCTAATTCGGTTTCCGAAATTAATTAATTAATTAATTAATTAATTTAAAAAATACTTACCACCCACTCAAGGCTCTTTTGAAAAATAGTTTCTGGAAAATAAAAAGAGTTCGAATAAATATCTTTCGAAAAAATTGTGTATTAATAATAATGGCAAATTAAAAAATAAGTATAAAAATGGATAAGTGTCATCACTCAGGTATTCCGATGGAAAACTAACACCTCATATAATAAATCGATATGGTTGGGTTCTAATATAGCTATTTTAATCGATATTTTCCAAATTAGAAACTGTAGTTTGTGTATTTTTTCTAATTCTTTATTCCACTTTATTCCAATTACACTTGTATTTCGTTATCGTATGCAAAACCAGTGAATTTTCAGGGTAAAAATACAATTTGTTTGGGGCTCTGGTTTCGCGAATCGAAGCTTCTTCACATTCGCTCGCTTTTTCTAGTTGGTCCGTTCAACTTAGTCTTCATACCTCGTGCTACTTTCCTAAAGATGCTTTAAAGCTTTTTAATGTTTTTATGTCTTTTTGTATTTTAAATCTTTGAATTGTGTTGTTTCGACCATAACAATCTGTGTGATTGTTGGTGTTTGTTTTTAATTCTAGGGCGGTACCTGCGTGCGTGCACGTGTGGTCGCCATATTTGATTTCTTTCTTATTGTTGATATTTTTGACTTCTACTTTTTAGTAGATTTTTATTCCGTTTTTCGAATTGATTCTTGTCTCTTAATTACTAGGTTTTCCTTTAAACTTTGTGTTTTTATTTTAAATTGAACTACGCCGTGCTTGCATGAGCGAATACTGTTTTTATTGACTCGAACTTTTTATCCTGGAATATTTTAACATTTTACTGACCAAGCCGTGTTTACACGTGCTTTCATTGACATAGCGATAAATTATTTTTGATTCTTCTGCTACGCATTTATTGATTCACTAAATCATTTCTATCATGGCCAATTCGCAAATTGCATTGGACCTTTGTGATCAAATCCTTAAAGCTGAAGAAAGCTATAGGATCACTCAAAAGTCACTCGAAGACACGAGACTTGCTCTTTATAGCAGTCATGATCACTTACCCGACCAGTATCATGTTTCGGCCGCAATAATTTCAATGTACCATGAAAACATGGTGAAAGAAGTTTTGATTTATCTTCAAATATTAGGAAAATGTTCAATTCCCAACTGTGAAAAGCATACTATAAAAGTTGACTATGAAAATCTGGTTCAACTTGAACATGACCTGATAAAAAAAGGATCCAAACGTATTTTTGATCATACGTCAAACGCTAATGACGATGAACCCACTATGACCAAAGCAAAGCGCTTAGCCAAAAACCAATCATTTTATGTATCAGACGATTTCCGGTCGGATTTAAACGGATCTCGGACGAACGAGGACAATGTGAAGAAAATGCACAGTCACATAATAGCGACGATGGTTTCCCTGCCCCAAGGCATACTGCCAAAAAGTCGCATGATCAGGTTAAACCCACACAAATTGATCTCCAAAATAAATATGCACCCCTCCAAAACGACCCTCCAGAGGCTATAGAAACAAACAAAATCTCTAACAATGAGAACGATTCCTCATTTTTACCTGCTCCTAGAGCTATACCTCAAAACCACCTCCAATAGTGATTTCGAATCCTAAAATGAACTGGCCAGAATTGGCAAAATACCTGAAAAAGGCAGGTATTAGTAATTTTACGGGGAAGGCAAACCCGGAAACTCTGAATATAAGGGTCCAGACGGAAATGGACTACAGAAGTGTTACCACCGTTCTAGACGAAAAGAAAATCCCTTTCAACTTGTATAAGCTTAAGAGTGAAAGAACTCTTAAAGTAGTTCTTAAAAATGTCCCTTCTGACATTGATATCGAAATTATTAAAAACGAACTAAATTATTTAGGCTATCCCGTCATTTCTGTGTTCCAGTTCTCCAAAACGGTGGAGGTCAATAAGATACCCATTCCGGTATATTTTCTGGAATTTCCAAAAACAATAGCAAATAAGGCCATATTTAATCTCACTGACTTTATGCACTTAAAAGTGGATGTTGCCCCATACAAGCGTAAAAAACAACCTGCACAGTGCCATCAATGCCAACGCTATGGCCACGCAAAATCGGGCTGTCACAACCCACCCAGGTGTGTAAAATGCTTACTAGACCACATGACAGTAGATTGCCCCTCAAGAGGGAGAATCGAAAGTCCAAAATGCGCATTATGTCAGGGCCCCCATGCCGCTAGTTTCCGTGGATGTCCGAAGTATCCCAAACCCAGACAATCTACTCCGTCTCGGACCCCTACAACACCTGTAGTAGATACTGCAATGTCATCTAATGACCACAGATCTGACTCTGTTCCAAATAGGGCTTATATTCCAAACATGTCTAGACCAGGTGTCAGCTTTTCGCAGGCAGTGATTTCCGATGAGGTCAATACAAATGATCCTCACGCTCCTTCCACTTCTCCAAATTATGCACCAAATACTTCAGTACTCACACACGATGGAAACCTACTTCCTCCAAATCAGGACGACCAGGAGACTGACGAGTTGAACTTCTTAGATTTGATTCGACAATTTCAAAATTTTATAAAAGGTACTAACATTAAACGCATACTAAGTATTCTTAAAAAAGCTGCTCTAAATTTTAAAATTGCCAAAGGAATCACTGCAAAAATAGAGGTTGGGCTATCAGCCTTCGAAGAGCTAATGACACTATTCCAACCATGAATAATTACAGCTCTCAAAGAGATCACAACTTTCAGCCAATTATGTATACAAACATTGGGTGTGCTAATCTAAACGGTCTCAAAAAGCAACTGGAGGAACTTAGGCAATTTATTAACGGAACAAGCTTTCCAAGCTTTCCTACATTAAAAGTACATAGTTCCTTGTCTTCCGACCACAGTCCGGTAACTTTCTCTCTATATGGCCTCACACAATCCCCTGAATCAATCAGATTTACTACAAACTGGGAAAAGTTTCACTCCATCTCAAATGACAGTATCAAAATCAACCCTCCACTTCAAATCATAGACCAAATCGACACTGCTATAGAGGATCTTGTATTTAAAATCAAAAATGACATTGACAATAGTTCCAGACCAATAAACCATAGCAACAACTATAAATTACCCCAGGAAATTAGAGATGAAATAAAAAACAAAAATAAACTTAGAAAAGTTTACAAAATAACCAGACAATCGGAGGATAAAAGCAAGTGGAACGAAGTATGTAGGCGAGTCAGAGCAATTATTGCTGACCACAAACAAACAACTTGGGAATGTACAGTTATGAAATTATCCACCCAAAATAATACAGTCTGGAAATTGGCCAAAGCATTAAAATCTAATCCTCAAAATATTGGCCCACTCCAAGGCCTAAACAAAATAGCTTACACAGAAAAAGACATGGCAAAAGTACTTTCAAATAGCCTTCATAACCAGTTTTCACCCCATGACAATCCAATAAATAATGATATGGTCGACAATGTTACATATGAGGTTCATCGATACCTAAGCTCCAAACCCAATGCAACTATTCTAGAAACTTATCCTGATAGGAAGTAGCACACATTATTAAAAACCTTGATTCTAAAAAGGCATCTGGATACGATATGATTTCTAATAAAGCCCTAAAAAATCTATCCCAAAAGGTCATTGTAGTCATCACGAATATTTTTAACGCATGCCTCCAACACAACTACTTTCCGACTAAATGGAAAAAGGCCATTATAATACTTTTTTAAAAAACCTGGCAAAAGCCCACTTGCACCTGGTAGCTACAGACCAATTAGTCTCTTACCCTGCTTAGCAAAAGTACTTGAAAAAATTATTCTGACTAGATTAAACACTTTCTTGGACACCAATAAGATTATCAGTTTCAATCAATATGGTTTTAAAAAGGGACATTCAACAACACTCCAAGCTCATAGAATAGTAGAAATAATTGGAAATGCCTTTAACAACAAAGAAACAGTGGGACCCGTGTTTTTAGACATTGAAAAAGCTTTTGATAGCCTCTGGCATGAAGGCCTAATTATTAAACTTGTCAAACAATATATACCAAAACCTCTAATTCATATCATTAACTCTTTTGTCACAAACAGATGTTTCCAGGTTAGAATCAATAATACATTGTCCAAAGTCTTAACCATTAACGCCGGAGTCCCGCAGGGAAGCACCCTGAGTCCCACCCTATTTAATCTGTATATAAACGATTTCCCTACTCAGACAGACTGTATTACTGCCCAGTTCGCGGACGATACGGCTATACTAGCCAAATCTAAACATGGTAATATAGCCTTTGACAAATTACAAACAGCTCTATATTTAATTGAAAATTGGTGTGAAGATTGGAGAGTCAGAATTAATGCACAAAAGAGTGTCTCAGTCCTCTTTAGAAAGCACAAAACATTGACAAATTGCGACACCGATCTTGAGATCTTTAATACTGATATCAAAAATGAGCCACATACCAAATACCTCGGAGTACATTCGGACAATAGACTCAGCTTTAAAGAGCACATTAAGCAAACAATAGCTAAAGCCACAGGTGCCAGCGTCAGTCTAAATCCCATCATTGGGAAACACTCCAAAATGTCCATTAACAACAAGGTTCTACTTTATAAGTCCATGATAAGGCCAATTTTACTCTACGCCTCTCCAGCGTGGGCCGCTGTTCGCAAGACACACAGACACAAACTACAAAGATTTCAAAATAAAACCCTGAGAAGAATGACAAATGCTCCTTGGTATGTGCGAAATAAGATCCTTCACAGAGACCTAAATATAGATTTTATTGACTCAGCAATTCTTTCTGCTTCACATAATTACAAGACCTCTATTGATAAATCTGCATATGAGAACCTTAAAGACATTATCTCTTACGATCATTTAGTTGAACAAAAATACAAACGTTCATGCACCGTTTATCACGACCCTTCTTGGTAATACCGTTATGACAGTTAAGTTTTTCCTTAACAAATATTATTTTTACCCTGACGACAAGTTGCACTTTGACTAGCATTGTTATGTCCAGTGCTTAACGATATGTGTTCATTGTCCTTTTTGCACTTTTTTGGTGTTCATTTTCATCATTGTTTTATTTTAGACAAGCCTATCGCTTTGCCCTGGGGTCTCTCCTACGGGTTTTCCACATTATTTTTATATGGACTTTTAGTTTACTTTTGGAAATCACAAACGCTCTCCCATTTTGGGGTATCTTAGATGGAGAAGTAAGGACGCTTCGCGTCGATACTTCGTATTGTTAATTCGATCTCCGTGAATTTTCAGAACAGGGAAATTTTTTTTAGACTGTTAATGTACTGCATGCCTTTAAAAGGGATAAAATGCAGTTATCATAAGATAAGAAAACAACTTCCAATAATAGAACTGTGATAAGAGTAGAAGCGGAAACCCGATGCAAAGCTCGCGTTAAAATATTATATCCAAATTAAATCACGCGACGAACAAAGAAAAGTGTCATATTCAGCAATTCAGTACATGCTTGCAAAATAAAGTTTCCATTAAAAAAAATAGTATGTTTTCTTATTAGGTAGGTTCTTTTATTATGAAATATTAGATAGCTTCTTTTTACAAAAATTAATTATTATTAAATTCTTTGAAATAAAAGTCTTAGAATAGAAAATTTCATAAGAAAATAGTATTTACAGCCTCTGGAGCAAACTCACCATATTCTTAAAAATCCAGAGCAAACAGAAAACGCCGTTCATTTTTGGACCTTGCGTAATTGGGGTACTGCGTCTATACTTTAATCCCTTTTCTACATTTTCGATCGCTAACTTTGAAGAAAAAAGTTAGGAACGAACGGGAAAATGTGCAAAACTGTATTTGTCTGTGTGACGGTTCATCACACACGCAACCTCAAAATAACATAAACACTCGATAGTTCTGATTTACTACTGCGTAATTTGTTGAACAATGAAAACATCACTATAAATAAAGAACTCAAGTGCAAAACAAGTAGAATCACATTTTGGAAAAAATTGAGTTGGTTAGCTTTTCATACAAGTATTATAGGAAGGGATCCACCAACATTTTGATTTGCACAAAAAAAGTGAATTTTGGCAAAAAGTGAAAACTTTTTTTTGTGCAAATCAAAATGTTGGTGGATCCCTTCCTACAGTGCCTGTATGAAAAGCTAACAAACTCAATTTTTTCCAAAAGTGATTTAACTTGTTTTGCACTTGAGCTCTTCAAATATTGTATTAACTCCGAAACTTGGAAAATCCATTTGGTGTTGCCGAAGCCTTCATTCACTTTTGCTCTGATTGTGTGAAATACTATATGTATAATGAAAAAAATTATATTTTCCATAATACTTACTGTCTTCGGTAACTATCGAGGCTTTGGTAGTGCCTAGGACGACCTCTTCTGGATCATCAGGGCTTGAAGTAACGTTTACTTCACCAGAAACAGTATTTTTTACCGATTGTGATTCGATGTGTTCGATTGTCGGACGAGGCTGCGAAGTCACAGGGGGTGGTTTTGATGAAATGTCTACAAGTTGTTTCTTAACTGATTGTTTCGTAGCGGCATCTTCAAAACCAGAAGAATTTTCCCCAACTGCTATGTTCTCGGACACATTCCACGAATACAAATCCACGAATTCTTTGTCGAACGTGGAATTTATGATCATTGGGTCAATTTCTGTTTCACTATAAACGGGATTCGTGAGATTATTGTTGAATAAATCTGCATTTTGGGGAAGTGTAGACGATCTTTTGGTAGTGTCTGAAGAGCCACCGAAGAGAAAATTTCCGAATAAAGAACTTCTAGCTTGGACGCTGGAACACAGGATAAAAGTCAGGGTGTAGACTAGGAAGAGATTCTTCATTGTGAATAGTTTCGATGAATTGTAATTTAAATTATTTTAAGTTGAACTTTATTCACAACGCCTATTCCACATCTAAAAAAAAAATTAAAAATCTTATTAAAACACCAAAGTTGATTAGCAGTTTTAAAAATATATTACATTCGAAAAATCTGACATTATTAGTACGGGTTGTACAGAAATATGGCTTAGGTTTGAACTTAAATATTCGAACGAGAGGTCATGGTCAGATATTAAAAGAAAAAATCTTGCTTCAAATAACAAGCAATAAAGCATTAGTTTTACAATAGTGTTGACAATGAGTCGAATGCTTTTTCAGATTATGTTGTATATATTCGAAGAAATTAAAAGAATTCAAGAATCTTGAGTTATTGGAGACTGGTAAGGATTTATAAACTTTTAAAACTAATTTTTTGGGGCTTCTGGTTTGTTGTTGGTCGTCAGTATTTGCATTTGAATCCTATTTTTTCTTCAAAGGAAACTCTATCGTTTTGTTTGTTGATATAAAAGCGCCATCTGACGGAAAAGAACCTTTTAATGTATATTCCAAACTTGCATTTAGAAGATGCAAATATTGTTTCAAACCTTTTATCAACGGTTTAATTGAAAGGTAATAATATGTAGCAGGCATTGAGGAATTTTACACTAACAAAGTTTTTCTTAGAACTAATATCCTTAAGTACTTGAAATTTTTCAAAGTGTGTCAAACCTTCAGATTTGATTTTATCAACTTGTCCTAAATTTGTCTTTGGCAGAAATACCCCTAAAAAATTATCATTATTGAAGTATGTAGTCGCGCGCTTCCGGGTTCAGTAAACAAATGCAAGTACAATTTTTTGTATATATACAATTTAAAAAACGTAATGCAGCACACTACATTTGAACAACTTTTTTAATAGACTTATTTAACTTCCGTCAGTTGTTTATCTCATAAGAAGAAAATGGAGATGCTGCCCGGCAAAATCCAACACAAAATCCGGTTTGCTAAGTGAAGCCATCAATCCCATTGTAGTAAGCCCAAACAAATGCTTTCGGTGAATTTTTTAGCGCTATTTTACAGTGGAGTTTATACGGCTTGCTACTGACTCTCTACTATAAACTATAATTACAAAGTATTTTTCTTCGACTTCACTTGTTTTCTCCCCAAGCATCTCCATGTTCTTCTTAACTCTATGGTTTATCTGCTACTTGTTGTTAATATTTATTGGCAATAAAATAAAACGTTTTTATCTTCTTAAAGCTATTAACACAATAAAGGTTACCTTAAAAAGAATTTTTATCTTATTGGATAAACAAAAGAATGCAACCACTTACAATTGAACGTTTCGTACAAAAGACGTCAAAAAATATTGAAAATTTTAATAGGATTATTATTATTGCGTTATTATTTATTCTTATCCCCTTTTCTATCCGCTTTCGATCCAACCCTGAATTTGGAAATATCTTGGCAGGTAAAAAATTATAGCTGTATAGGGGGCGGTCCATAAATTGCGATTTGCACTTGGGGGTCGAGCCCCCGAGATTTGGGGGATATCACCAAATCTCGCCAATTTAACCAAATTTATCACCAAATTTAATATTCACCAAAACTGAAATCAAATTAAAAATAGGGACTTTGAAAAATCTCATGTGAGATTACGAAAGGGAGAAGGGGCGAGTTAAATATCACGAAATTTCACCAAGGGGGAAGGGGGTAAAAAAATAGTCACGTGAGTAATATACATCCCCCATAAGCAGGGCCTGATCTAGGAAATCTCCGACTATAGGCACAACGCATTTTGGGGGGCCCTTTACGAAAAATTTTGTGTATCATTGTTCGTAATGATGATGCTAGTTGACCTATTTATCATATTTTTGCTACCATTTTGTCGGCTCCCTTATAACATCGATCAAACCAATCACGTTAGGTCAATATCTGAATCAAAGTCAAGCTAAAAAATAAAATGGGGTCTCAGAAAATTTTAAAATGTACTGACATTTTGGGGATCTACAGCATTTAGCATAATAAAAACTAAACAAGTAGGTTTGTTACAGAATTTGTCACTTAAACCGCTTCCACACAACATTTGTGCTCAACAGGAAACAAACTATTTATACACCTCAGAAAGAAATTCGCCAAACAGGGCCTTTAGCTAGTTGTAATTCAAACTTTTAAACGCCAAAATTAACTATTTTCATTAATCTTCTTTCTCAGATTTAATAATTAGACTTTATCGTTTGCTAAATTTGTTTAAAGTTCGAAGAATAATGATGTAAAATCTTTTTTAATAAATATCTTTGTGTCGCCACAATTTCCCCTTTACATTTCTTTCGAAAATTCAGTTATTTATCGCTTGTTAAATAAATTTACAGTTCGAAAAATATATAATTAGTACAATTGATGCTTTAAAAATGATAGCGAAACTTTACATATTTTTTATGCCAAGTTAGAATTCTCTATGCATCTTTCTTCATACATATATAATGAACCATCAAAGAACTCTATTGTGATATTACAACAATCCAAACTGAATTATATCACATAAATAAATATTCTTTCCAAAGTTTTCATTTTTATTTTAAATAAAGTTTCTCTTACGTTTAACGAAATGGGCAACAGTGAAAATATTGAATAAAAATGGAATTTGCATGTTGTATCAATGTAGATTAAATTTTTAGTTATTTAAATTTTAAATAATTTTCTAATTTAAATTTTTAATGAAATTTGGAATGTAGCCTAATCTGATTTTTTGCTTCAAAATTACGTATCTCACTTGTTTGTGAGACTTACGGTTCGTTCTGTGAAAGTGGGTGACGGACGGACGGACTGAACGATTATAAAACCTTCCACTTTTTACGTTATAAACGTAGTGTGGAAGCTAAAATTAGGGCCCTCTAAACTTTGGGGCCCTCAGTCCGGGTCTAACGGGCCTTATGGTAGATCAGGCCCTGCCCATAAGTGTGTCATAAGGGCAATGAACTGCAATAAAGGCCGTGCTATGGCAGATGTTTACACACCGTATTTACAGTGCCGTGTCTATCCAGCTCGAAGACATTGGCAGATGCTTTTTTTTGTGCAAATAATCAAACCATATACGTACTAAAAATTTATTCACATGCGCGATATCTATATTAACTAAGTATTTAATTATATATTTAAATACGTTTTTATTAAATGAACACAGTTTCGAGAAAATTCCTATTTTTTCTTGATAAATTTCCCATTTATAGTTTTTAAAATTAAGATTTGGTAAGCAATGGTTTAATATATTAGGTTAATGTTTTATATTTCAATTTAGTTGGATAAAGGACCATATCTTTTATTTTAACATTAATCACTTTATAACTAAGATACATGTTTGTAATTTGGAATACATATTTAGTGAAATTTCAATTATATATATTTCTCTTGGGAGGATAAGTTGGAAAAAAAATCTTTCAAAACTATTCACGATTATGTTTTATACGAAGAAAACCTCTGACGAACGAATGTACTCAGAATGTTGTTGATCAACATTGTTGATCAAATAACTTAGTATTAATTTAGTAAGAAAAGAATACTCAAAAAGAGCATAATAAAAAAAGTCAAGTGTAGGGTAGACCGGGAGAATCGCGCCACCTTAAGGGAAATGGAATTTTCATGCAGAGTTGTGTTAGAATAATTGTAAATTGTAACAAATATAGTAGCATAATAGTAATACATTTCATAACATTTCTTGTAGTGATTTTTTAAACTTGAAATCTTTAATAGAAACCGAATAAAATTGTTTTTTCTAAAAGCTTGTAGAGTGGCGGTATTACCCCGGTACCTGGGGTAATGCCGCCACACCATCAAACACAGCAAATAATCTATGAATAATAGAAAAGGGTGTAATAAAGCACAACATATAGCACTAAAACAAGTTTAATTAAATGAAGAAATTAATTAAGAACAAAAATCACAGTAAATGGCAATTACTTGTCTCTGCCACAGTCCAGGGTGGCGCGATTCCCCCGGCCTCCCCTATATTAAGCTAAAAGGAAGTTATTCTAGGTTGCACACAGACTTGGAAAGTTGCATTTTAAGACTTGTTGCGCAATCAGCAAAAGCGCCCTAATTATAATAAATTCATGAATAAGTTCAGCTGGTATTTTATTTAATGAATTAAATAAAACAAATAGCTACGCTCACCGCATATTGATCTTGTGATTCACCTTTCTATTGATCCTCAAAATGGTACCAGCTGGTTTAGATTAGCATACGCCATACGGAAAATCATATGTAAACAAGAAGTTCTTAAGGAACTAAAATAGCCTACTTTCCTGTTACTTAATTACTTACTGAAATTCTAATAGGAAAACAACTAGGTTCCTAACAGTAATACCATTAAAAATCGTTTCTTCACTAGACTTATACACATTGGAAAAATAAAAATCGCTAAAGACAGCATTCAGCTATAATTTCAACTTCTAAGAACCAAAATCAACTATTTTTCTTAATATTCTTTCGCAAATTAACTTAATATTATTAATCGTCTGCATGATTTATTTGTAGTACGAAGAATAATTAAACATTTAATAATAACAAAAGTAATGAAACTACTCCAAACTGCATTAAAAAATAAGAAATGTAAATTAAAACTAAGCATAATTGTATGTAAAAAATATGCCTGGCCGCTTTCTTGGTAAACAATTAATGAACAATCAAAGAATCACATTGTGCTACATTTTATGACGTCTTTCCAAACTGATTCATGAAAAAATATTTTGCTTCAAATAATTTTAAATAAATAAAGTTTCTCATGTTATTGTTGATTTGGCAGCAGTGATTTAAATGACTCAAAATTGAATTTCAATGGGAAATCGGCCGACAGATAGTAATTTTTTGTCCGTCCGGACGTACAGACAGGAGGACAAAAAGTATGAAAGTTGGGTCTCTGAGGTCATAGCTTTCTAACAAAAAAGAATTTTTAAGATACGATCGATAGAACCGATTTTGGAAGGGGGGTACGGACAGACAGACACACGGACAGACAGACGGACATCAACCGCATGTCAATACCTACTTTTTCATTTTTTTAATTCTTTCAAATTAAAGAAAGAAAAGTAGGCTAAAAATATATCTTCATTTTGGAGATATCATATTAACATCAGCTAATATATTATATTGGTTTTAGATATTTAATAAGCATAATAAATTCCTGTCTTTATGGTACTGGCGTTCCACTATTCTTTCTTTAGCGAAACTTCTTAGCAACTTTAAGTTGAACCCATTCAGAATTTTACAGTCGCAAGCAATTCATTTCATTCATTCGTCAATATATTTATTCTTTAACATTCATTTGATTAACCAGTATAAGGCAAGGCAATAAATGCCGGTCATAGACATAATTGAATAACTTCATAGGCCTGCTTATTCTATTATCGTAGGTCGTAAGACAAAAGCTTGACAATTTGACATTTATCATAAATCATGATTATATCATATTGCATACCATCGAAACGCCTTTGCATATCTGAAAGCAAGTCGTACTATCCATCCTTTACATTTACAACTTCAAAATGCATAGAACAAAGGGAAGACTGCCACAATCACTCAGTCGGAAGCGGCTCATTAGCATTACTTGCTCGCCTCCTAAGCCCAAGATTGCGGGCTCGAGCCCCGGCTGAGTCGTCGAGGATTTCTGGATGCGAAGATCGTGGCCACGCATGTCGTATGTGGCATGTAAAATATCCCTTGAGGACGCATTTGGCTTGGGTTCCCTCTGCAAAATTAAATCTTGGCATAGTTTAACATCCACAGAGAACTCATATTCATTATATTCTGAGCTTCAAAATTGGTAGCGAGAGTCGCCTAGATGGTGCCACAAAAAAAAAAAAAAAAGATCTCAGTTCTGTGGAATATGCCGAGTATGCAAAGGTTTAGCCGCCAATAGCAGTCCCGTTGGGGAAAAAAATAATAAACAGTAAAAACTCACCAGTACGTCTACAGGTTTTTCTAGACATCCATTTCTAAATCGCCAATTTGTACATCTACCAGAGGATGTAGACTAACTTCCTTTTGTTCATTTCCTACATCTGTGAACTCCCTGATAAAAAGTTTTTTTTCTTTTGGTTAAAAGGGTGACGTCACGCGGTGAAGTTCCCGCATGGAAAATTGAACACCTGTTCGCATACAAGTACACAGACAGAAAGAACAGTTTTCTGATCGTCTTATTTCTTTGCTTTAATGAAAATGAAAGAATTTATTGCTGGATGTTATCTTTTCGCCGATTGCAGTAGCAGTGTAGAGGTACGGGTCTTCTTCGAAGCTTATAATCCTTGCCTGGATCGGCATGAAGTAGTAGATCCTTTCCTTAGCAAAAACAAATAAAACGTTCTTAAACCAGTCTAATACTCAATAGTCAAACACAGGACCGGATTACCAGTTAGGTTACGTTAGTTTGAATTATCAACGCACTACAGCTACACGAGGGCTGCCCCCTGCGTCGCAAAAAAAACACAAAATAGTAATTAACTTTCCAATAGCCCAGATCACTAAAAATATTTAATTTCTCTTAATAGAATAACCTAAAGAAGAATGTAGTATTTTATGTGTGAGTTGCGAGTGATGCACACCGCTGATAAAAGTTGTAGAAAAATTTTCAAAGTCGAAAAAGGAGGGGAAGGGGCTAAGGGGGGGAGTCAAGGGATCCCGTCAAAATCTAATGCCTACAGGTCCCCTGAACTGTTTAATCCGGCCCTAGCCAAGCATAAGAAGTTTTCGAATTTAAAACCTCACAGTTTTCAGAACCTTTACGAGCCGACACTTGAGTAAGCAACCAACGGAACTTTTAGGAGGGACATCGTACACGGGGTATTATCAGGCCGGCATTTGAGTTGAATTACCGTTTCACTAGAGCTATACGAGGGCCATATTATATATATATAGGCCGGCAGTTATTTCGGCCCCACGACGGGCGTCGTAATTTAAAACCAGTCAAGCCGACATGCGATTTCTGAGAATGGCATCGGAGTCTAGTCTCCAAACCGAAGTAAATTCTTTTCGCTTATCCAATGAGGAAAAAGTTTTTTTTTTTTTAAATATTTGTACCTTTTTAAAAAAGATAATTGTAGACCTATTATAAGCCAGCTACATTTAACTTTTTTTTTAATCGGGTCGATTTTTAATATGTAATAGTACAATTATATTATCAAACCAAATTATATATTCGCAAAAACCATATGACATCTCTAACGCCCGTATTCACCGCAACGCGAGTGATTGGCGTTAACTCATGAGTTGATATACCCGCGCATTACCGCGTTCACCCTCGTTAACGAAATCGCTATTCACCGCGTACTTTGAACACCGAGTATATGGATTCGGAGTTAGCGAACGTCACTTGCTCAAGGCGGCATATGATTGGTTGAAAATAACTCACTCTTTCTTTACCCACAATCCTTCGCTTTTCTGTTTTGATTTTTCTCTCCGTGCAAACTCGTGTTAATTTCTGTGTTAATTATTTATTCGTTATTATTTACAATTTTTATTTATTATTTATAATCTTTATTTTGCATTCGTTTTTGTTGTTATTGCATTTTTAAAGTATTTATTTCTAAATAACTGAGATGGAACCAGAAACGTAAAAAAACGTTTTTTTACACAAACTACGAGAAAGAACTTATTCTTAATTTAATCAAACCACAAATTAAAATAATTGCTTTGTTCGTTTCTTTGCATTCCAGTAATGTAAAAAAACTAGAAGCGTGGCAAGATATTGCTGGTTCCATTTAACGACGATATACAAAAATACCAAGACAATTACAAATGTGCGGCTTGCAAAGTGTATTCAGAAAATAAATCAGGAAAACGAATGCGAAAAAGGAATGGCGATAATCACAACCAACGAATCACAACACACAGAAATTCGATTGTGCGCATGCGTAACTCGGAAAGTTCCACGTTAACGCTCCCGATTCGGCGAGTTACCTTTTGAACCTATGGTTGAGATAAATCGAGAGGTAATTTGAGCGGTGAATATGGCTTTCCCCAAACGAGGTGTTAGAACCGGTTTTCGCGAGATAGCTCAGAGTTGAAAAAAAGCGGTGAATACGGGCGTAAGAGGTACTGGAAACTCGTGTACTAAATTCGAAGTCTAATTCTTTTAGAGAAGTAGAGTAGCTTCAGACATACCGACCAATGTTCAAAAACCACTATTTAGAATAAGCACGCTCCCAAACGCATAGAAAACAAAATCTCCATTTCGGATTTCTAAAAAATGTTAAGGGCGAATGAGGCTGAATGACCGCGGGTCTCCAAGTCAAAGTGCCTTTGTGTTAATCAAATGAAAAAAAATTCTAAGCCCATTTCTTCAGCTGTATAGAATATTATTTTACAAACTTTTTTTAATAAGATTAAGGTAGCTGGCTTGCAGGTCTTTATAATCCCACTTTTTAAAATTGGTCCAAATATATTATTAAAATTTTCAATTTATAAATATTACAAAAAAAAAAATACGAATGAATTTCAAAAAGTGGGAACATAGAGACCTGTAAGTCAACTACATTTGTCCTAAGAAAAACACAAAATATTCAATACCCTGGAGAAATATGGCTTTAATCTGATGTTCTAAACCTTAACTGTAATTAACATGTTTATTTACTTTGTTTAAATGCATAAATAAACGCAAATTATCATGCTGAAAATATTTTATTGGAAATCTGAATAGTTTAAATCTTCTGGAAAGCTGCTACATCGACAGACTGGACAAAATCTTCAAAGTTTTGGATTTCTTCCTGAAGCCAGTCAATGCTTACCTAAAATAAAAGTAATAAATAAATTACAGTGAAACTGTTATAAGTACCTCGCTTAAAAAGGAAACTTGTTTATAAAGTCACAAATGTTCGGTCCCTTGAATGGGAATATTTCTTATGTCACGCTCTCGGTAATGCAATTTCATTGGTTGTTTGGTTGTTTCGGTTTCAATTCACGGTCAGAATGCGGAAATAGATGAAGAAACTTCTTTCGATGCAAGTTATCTTTAATAAATAATTAAAACAACCAGCAGCACAGAAAGAAGTTGGCAATTTAAAAATATAACTAAAATATTCTTAAAAAACCTCAGTTTCGAATACCAAAACAAAAGTAATTCAAGAAGAAAATAAGACTGTGGAGCTGTTGTCAGATCCAACATGAAACAACCCCATTGTCTTTAATATCATAATATTTTGCTTAAAACAACAATTTTTGATTAACTCCTGTGTTAAAACGCTAAAAATATAAATTTAAAATATACCTAAAATGCCTTGCTAAAGAATTTTTTTAAAAATTATTTTCACTTTCTAAATTTTATTTGCCAGATGATGATAAAAGTGCAAATTTGAAATTTATTTCCCGCCTAAAAAAATATTGATCGAAGGAGAAATTAAACTACAAATAGAGCACAGTTAAAATTTAAGCAATAAATGTTATTTCAATACTTTAATATAATACGACAATGTAATAAGTATTTTACATGATTTGCTACGCTTAATAATCAACCTTGCTTATAACGTTACTTTTCTTATAACATCATAGTCCCTTGAATGACGCCATAACTGGGTTATACTGTGCTCTTAAACTACAGGGTGGCAAATTTACCAGAGGCCAAAACAAAAAAAACTTTGTTGTTTACGGCCTCTTAAAATTGCCTCCTAGTACATTAACATAAATTTTATTTAGTATTTTACAGCCAAATCTTGTTAACCTGAACTTGCTTGCACACTTCACCAGGGATTGAAAAGTTACTTTTAAAAAGTAACTAGTCAGTTACTTTGAGGCCCAGTGGCTTAGTGGTAGTGCTTCACATTACCATGCCACAGGTCCGGGGATCGAATTCCCGATTGGGCGTGGTTGACGTATCCTTTCATCCCTTGAGTGGATCGATAAAATGGGTACCAAGTGTTCCGCGTGAGGCTGACCACACCTTACTGGGACATATGCCTAGCACCCCAGAGCCCTAGGTAAGCTGGGCATGACAGGCCTGGGCCCAGTAATGGGCTGTTGCGCCGAGGAGTAAGAGAGGAGTCGGTTACTTTTAGAAAAAGTGCCAAGAAAGATTTAATGGTAATACTGTTTTTTTAAAAAGAACAAAAATTATAGAAACCTAAGCACAAACAAAACACAATTTGAATTAGTTTACAATTTTTTTGCAGATGTATTTCAAAATTGGCATACAACAGTTTTTGGAAAGCAATGAAATTTTTCGTTACCACCAAAAGTAACTAAGTTACAGTTACTTTCTAAAAATCTAACGGTGTTTCCTAGAAAAGAGTAACTTACTCCAACCCCTGCAATTCCCCTTAAGATTAACTGGATGTATTATTATAGTTCTGTCACTTCTTGGCATCTTATTAGGATTGTGGAAGGGTTCACTTTGAAAACAGGTAAAGAACCCGAACAAGGCAGGGTTACCAATCCTATTGCATTTTTTGACAATAGGGGATATTGAGTACCCTAGTAATAGGGTTATTTCACATGGTGAATGGCAACAGCTCCAACAGTATTTTTCACTTGTTGTCTGGAATTACATTTCTTTTGGTATTCAAAAATGGGTTTTCTAATAATATTTTACTAATTAAATTTTTTTACTGCCAACTTCTTCCTGTGCTGTTGGTAGTTCAAAACATTTGTTTAAGAAAGCTTGCATAGAAAGAAAAAATTCTTTCATATTTATAGGTCATTTTTAGAGTGAAACCGAAGCAACCAATGACATTGCAGTACAGAGAAAAATGAAAACAAGAACGTTACATCATCCGAAAAGTCCCATTAAATACAAGGGAGGATGTGGGTATTAATTATTACAAGTATATATCATAGGATATCCAAGTAATTATTACAGTCTGACCCGTTAACACGAACTTGCTCAACACAAAATTTTGCTTCAGATGAACTGAAAACATTTCCCCAGCCTATAAAGCTTTGAGGTAATATGCTAAAAAATATCTTAACGCAAAATCCCGCTTAACCGGAACAAAAAATTCAGAATTTGATTTTTTTCTTAGTAATTCAAAGTTTCGAAGAACAAATGAAACAAAGCATTTAAAAAAAAGCATCAAACGAACATTATAAAAATTTATTGTCTTCTACTTATGAGAAAACATGAGATCTCCCATGATTCGCAGTTTTTGTCCAATTCCAGTTTTGCTGCAATTGCAAATTGCTGTTCCTTAAAAATTTACCTAATTTTTCTATAGAATGTACTACTCCAAAACCAAATGAACTTTATTATTTTAAAATTAGAATAATTTTTTGATGATAGTTTTTGAAACTATTCACTAGTTCAATGTAAAAATAATCCTGACGGTTAACAAGAAATATGGTTAGCACAAAATGTTTCGGTGCTCCCTTTGAGTTCGCATTAACAGGGTTCAACTGTAGTATTGACCTATTTATATGTTAATTGTGCTGACTAGCACTGAAAAAGGTAATGGCAAATAGAAAACTTTTAAACTTACTTTTTCGTCTTCTACTACACACACTATTTGTAATTTTTTAATTCCATAAGCTAGAGGTACAAGTTTGGCTAAAAAAGAAACATGTTTTCATAAAAATATACAGCAAATCCAATACATTATAAATATATTTAAAAACTTAACCAAATTACTATTTTTTTTAAAAACAAAACTTTTTGTCTTAAGTTATCCAACCGTCACATTTCAAAAGATAGATAAAATTTCAGTACAACCAATATTGGCATGTTTAAAGTCCTTTAAAAAAAGTGTTTAAGGACCGATGGACTGTTTAAATTTGAAAAAAAAAATTATGACCCTGTGCAAAAAAATCCCACCTAAGGAACTAGCATACACAAGTTAGAAATTGGCTGACAAAATTTAGGAGCAATTTGTGCTACTAACTTAAACTAGCAGCAAATACACTGCACATTATCTGGGAGCAATTGAGCAAAATATTTTTTTTAAATGCTATTTTTATCTAATTAATCCCCAAACTCGGGAAGTTTGCATTGACATAGTATTTTATGGTCGTAGTTGCACACATATAAAATCCTTTTTAATTTCCTAAGAGCCGGAGTTCCAAAATTTAAGGAATCACAGTTTAGAATCGCCAGAGTATCGCGATTTTAAGATGATTATATTTGGCAAAATCTTTGGAATCCACATTGAAAAGTTGACAGCGACTCGATTGAAAAAATTGCCCGATTGCAAAATTGTAGGATTTTGTTGCATTTTGTGTCTAGCAACAGTTAATTTCGAATTCTGCAAAAGTTGCTCTCAAGCACAAGTAAGAATCTTTTTTGCAATGTTTTTCCTTTGCTACACATACATTTTTCATTTAATAAAAAAATAACATATTGCGCACGAGAAAAATTACATGTTTCAACTTTGAAAACACTTAAGTCAAACTTGTATTAAAAATATTTTTGCATGTGATTATAAAAAATTATGCATCCCAACCTTCTAAAATAAAGTTTAAAACTTAAGGAAAACCAAGATATTATTCCCTTCGCTTTTAGAAGATTTACTTTGGACACTTTTTGCATAAATAATTAATGACTGCAAATCAAAATACATTTAATATTAAGCAACATAAATTGCAGTTTGAAATACTAAAAGTTAAAATGAGCTAAAATAATTTTCGCAGTTCAGAAAATGCGTTTCATCATTTGCATTAAAAAAATATTCAAACTTTATTGTTTTATGGTGGATAAATTGGAAAAAAAATTTAAATTAAAAAACCTTATAAAAAAAACCTCAGTAGAAAAAAAATTGTAAAGTATTGCAAAACTTAATGATACAGTAATTACGCTTCACAGTTATTAAAACTTATCAGCATCAATAAAAATTCATTATTAATCTTATCATTTGATATGCTATTATTTAATAAACCATGTACAAATGAAGGGCATGATTACAAAACTCACATTCTACAAAGTATAACTAAAACTAAGATGTAAGGTCCAGTTCGTCCACTTGCGACTTTGTCCAAATGAATTAACAATCGTCGAAAGTTGCCAACGAATGGACCTTATATCGTAGCTTTACTTTGGAGA
Organism: Oedothorax gibbosus; assembly: GCA_019343175.1. Classification (NCBI taxonomy): domain Eukaryota; kingdom Metazoa; phylum Arthropoda; class Arachnida; order Araneae; family Linyphiidae; genus Oedothorax; species Oedothorax gibbosus. Next base: position 244,751 of record JAFNEN010000843.1, read on the forward strand.
ATGAGCTTTTTAAACTGGTAGACATTTCAAATGAAGAGTATAGGGGAAGAACCCCTTCATTGACTAGGAATCTGACTGCATTAGGTCTGCTTGGCGACAATAGCGAGTCATCGCCTAAACTAGAGTGAAGAAACGAGTTTTGCCTTGGTTCTTATCACGCAGCGCACAGGTTTACTATTATCTCTATACAAGTTTCATAATCCATCTATGATAATGAGATTCATTAGTTCCTAAGGAGTTTTTCAGGAGTGCAGCAATGTAAAATTCAAGAGGTAACAAGGAATAAAATTTAATATGTTTGTTTATTAATGTATTTGTTAGAGACAAGCCATTTTACTGTATTTAATTATTTCATTGTGTATTTTGTGCACATGACTTAAATTTGTACATTTAGAAATTGCCTCGGTTTTCACGTTTCGCGATCACACGACATTCTTTAGTTTAAGTTATAGAAAAATATCTTTAGAATTCGCTTGTAGCGATACGTTTTAAGTGTAACGGTATTTATGTGCCGGCAGTTTCATCTATTTTAAAGAAATAAACCTAAATATTTGTTTTTCTGTGAAAAGAACTGTTTTTGTTGTACATCGTTTTTCAGTATTAGTCTAGTAACTTCACTGCACTTCAGATCAGTGGCGGATCCACGGGGGGGGGAGGGGGGGGGGAAAGGGGGAAATTTCCCCTCCCAAAATCTTAAAATTCATACTAGATAGAATCAACTTGTAAAGAAATGTTTTTATTTTTTACAAATATTTATATTTATACTATGTACAACCTGTTGCATTCTCAACTTAGAACTAGAACATGGAAAAAAATATTACGGCTCGGGCGCTTTGGGGGAACAGGTTATTACGCAATGTTAAAAAAAAGAAATAAAAACTATCCCCCACCCCCCCTTCGGATTTATTTTTAAGCCAATCGCAATTTTGGCGGGAAAAAGATTTTAGATACATTTTTTATGGCGCCAATAACAACGGCTATTCTCTCGAATAGGAAGGAAGTATAAAAAAAAATAATAGAAATAAAATATTGACAGATATATTTGAATTAGTTTTCAAGTATAATAGTGCAATTTGTTCGTTGATAAATCAAAGAAATTCCACTGTGACTAATTTTTTAATTTCATTTTTAGAGTTTTTGGCGTAATAAATCTTACAGCTTTTGTATAACACTTAAATTTTGTGTTTTTTTTAAAGCTTGTGTTTGGAAGAAAACGGAGAAACGCGTCGGATCGGTTACAATAAGAAACATTCTGAAAAAAAAACCTTTGGCGTCGATTTTTTTTCATTTGTACTGTTTTTCTTTTTATGAGTTGCTTGTTTCGTGCGAACAAGATTTTGATTTTTTTACTTGGATTTTTTAAACTGATAACCAAAGAGACCATATTACGGAAGGTTGTTTTTTTCTTTTGGAATAAATGTGGCGTCTAAGCAGGTGACTCAATGCTTCAATCGGAGTTTTTCGCGCCTTCGGTCTCGTATGTCTCAATTACATTTCATAGGAGCAAAGTAGATGTCATACAAGTAAGAGTAAGAAGAATAGTTTTTAGGGGTTTCTTCATCTAATCAATGAGTAAGTTCCAATTTATAACATTTTCTGACATTTCCTGTAATCAATTATATTAAAATGATTAACGAGATTAATGATAATGCATCAAAACTGCAATTTGTTGCACGATTAACATTTGTTTCATTGAGATGTATTTGTATTTAATATTTATAATAAGCTTTCTGTTTTCATTACATTTTAATTGCTGTTTAAAATTTAAGTACATGTTTTATAAAAACTAGCTACTATTTTTATATATTTTAATGACATAAATGATTAGGGTTATGTTGAATTATCGTCGCACTAGAGCTATAGGAGGGCTATTGGCGACTGGTTGCCATAGTTGTGTTATTTAAAATGGATATATAAACTTCTCATGCAAATCAAGGTTTTTTTTAAAATTTAGATAGAATATTGATTAATATTTTAATAATTACTATTTAATTAAATGTGTTCATTAACTACCAGTATAGTTAAATAATTAAGTTTTGAAATATGTTAAATATACTACTGTTTTTATAAACTAAGTAAATGTAAAATTATTTATACACAAATCATTTTATAATTAAATTTAATAATAGAAGATTGCCGTTTAATTTCTGTACAACAAATCAGGTGATTTAAATTATCTAAGTAGTTAAATTTTAAATAAAAGCATTCTATAATTAAATTTTTCTTAATTGTTACTATGAAGGGGGTTGTTTCACGGAGGATCTGGCAATAGCTCTGCGGTTTTGTTTTCATGTCTCTCAAATTACTTTTGTTGCTATTCGAAATTGAGTTTTCTAAGTTTTGTTATTTTTTTTAAATTACAACTTCTTGCTGTACTGTTGGTTGTTTTAATCATTTATCAAGGAAAACTTGCATTGTAAGAAGTTGGAATTTAAAAAAATTAACAACTAAAATATTCTCTTCGGAAACTCACTCCCGAATACCAAAACAACAGTAATTCGGGAGACATGAAAAAAAAACCGCAGAGCTATTGCCAGATATTCTCCGCGAAACACACACAACCCCATTTTTATTTTAAAAAATAAGACATTTATTACAGGCATGAAAGTGCAAACTAATCAAAAAGGCTGAACACTGAATTCAATTTTTTTGCACTATCGGCGTAACACCGTAAAACCAATTAGAAATTGAGTTATATTAGTTCCCATAAAATACATACATAGAAAATAATGCTTAAATAATGTAATTTAGTTTTACTTTAAAACTGTATATCGATGCCATATTAAATCATATTTAATAAAAAAATCTGATAACTAATGAATTACTCTTACTAGATAAATGTAAAATCATAACACAATTACCATTTTAAGAGTTTAGATCATCCCATTACGTTGCAAGCAGGGTTCTATTTATAAAACAAAAAAAAAATCAAAACTTTCAAAAAAATTCTTGACTACCTCTTTGGGATTGAAATCCCCAACTTTTGGTCTTTCAATACATATCCTTATTAACATGGTTCATACAAAGTTAGAAAAAAAAATTTCAAACACTTTTCCAAAAAAAATACAAGGACTCGAAATTCACTAACAACCTGAATATATAAAGCTTCTATAAGTGGACACTCCCATTTCTTTTAAAAATAAAAATTGTCTAAAATCAGAAACCACAGTATAGGCCGAAGTAGAAAAAAGTTCAAACGTAAACAAAAAGTATTTTTTAATTAGAGCCGTTCCTGTGATCACGACTCACGGACACTGAGTCAGACACTTGATCAGAAGAAAATATTCTGGTTGCTCGACTTGGCCTAAACTGGAGCTACAAAAGTAACGAGATACTCTTCCGATCAGACAGAGCCTGAGAACTGTCAATCATTCTGATGCAATGTGACGCCATCGGTAGGTGAAAATTACTAGGCAGCAAAATAAGTAAATCCGGAAGCTTTATCTGACTCCTCTTCTAATGGGAGATTGCAATGGCTGGCCGAGATTTAAAGAAAACTTAGTGTAATCTAATCTTAATTCATCTTCACATTTTAACTGAAATTTGTATCTTCATTATAAGAATCTGCTATTTGAACTTATTGTTTATTAAAATTTAAGTTTAGTTTCACCTAATTACGGCGCAAAGAAAAAGTAAACAATCGCTATAAAAAAAATGCATCGCAATTCTAACGAATCGGTGGACTATTTGTATCGCCGTTTCAGTGAATTTGCATCGCAAATTGCGATGCAATACCGCTTTAATCGGACCCTGGTTTCAAAAATGCACCACTTGTTCCAAAAAATTAGCCATCGGACTCCGAAGTTAACTTAGTGAGAAATCGGTTTATCGGCTTTTAAAAATATCGGTATACCGATGGAAGCCGATGTTTTTTATAAGAAAAAATAATATTTCGAACTCAAATTAAATGAGATCGTAACTGAGTTTATTCAGAGACGTGTTACGATGATCGCATTTGAAATATTTTCCGATTCTTAGCATAATTGCAGTTACGTCTAGTTATTTTTACAATATAGTTTTGGTTCAAGACGGATCATTGAACCAAAAAAACTTATACGAATCGTAATATTTACTAGTTCGCAGCGAAATCGCACTAGTAGTGACTCTTTATTTTTATAGTTTTAGTTCAAACAGACCTACCAATCAAACTTCAACACCTCGTAATTTGTGCTCATTTTGAGGTAAAATCGGTCTTATTTTTATAGTTCAAGGATCAGTGAACCAAACCAAACCTCGATGCATGCCTCGTAATTTTTGCTCGATTATTTGCGGCGAAATGGGAATAGATATAGATTCCGTTATTTTTATAGTTCAAGACGGATCGGTCAACCAAACATTGACGTCTCGTAGTGTTTTGTTTTGTCTCGCCTTGTTTGATCTTAGACCCCCCCCTCCCCCATATATATGGATCACAATTTCTCAACGGTTCTGCATCGATCTCAGGATCAGCCAAAATGAGATTAAAAAAGGCGGATTTCCGCCGAAAGGCGGAAAACTTTCATGCCTGTTATTATCTATTAAATAATACAAATATGAGTTATGTAAAATACAAACTAATTAATGTTTATAAAAAGTAATTAGTAATACATACTAAATTAATTGTAAAAAACTGCATTTACAATGGAAAAATAAATAAAAAATTAATTTTAATTAAAACAATGTTAATTAAAAATAATTGTAATTAAACATAATTGTAATTAAAAATATTTGTAATTAAACATAATTGTAATTAAAAATAAATGTAATTAAAAATAATTTTAACTAAAAATTATTTTTATTTATTATAAGTTCCCCCCCCCCCCCCCAAATTGTCACCCTGGATCCGCCCTTGCTTCAGATGATGAACCAGAAAAAAAATCTTCTAAAGAGTTGTGAGCTGGAACATTAACTAGTAACATGATATCCGAAATATTTTTCTACTGTGCAAGCACAGTTAGACTTATTCCAAATAAAGTACCAGTGAAAAACGGCAGAGAAAAACGATTCATGTAGACATTTTTTCTCAAGGGGGGGGGGGGGGGGAATATCACGGGAGATGAAGCAAATTTCATAATATAAGGGCACATAAGGAATTTTTTTTTTAATCGGGAGGTTCTCAGGAGGCATACGAACCCTCTGACCTCAATACAGACAGATTCCCAGTCAATGAAGGGTTTTTTCCCCTGTACTCTTCAAATGTGAAATATCAAACAGTACTCACAGACTCCCCATTTCAGGCCGTCGCATTCAACAGTGCGGACACGTTTTTCCAACTCTGCCATGTCAGTTTCATCATCCCATGGTTTCACATCTAGGATCACACTGGATTTGGCGATCGGACCCGGTTCTATAGAAGGAAAAATATAATTTTACTACACAGCCAGAAAAATATTTACTAGTGATGCGTACATAGGGTTTAAGGGTGAATGAGACTGAATGACCGCAGGTCTCTACACCCAAGTGCTTCTATGTTAATCCAATAAAAAAAAAGTATTGTCTAAGCCATTTCTTTGGTTGTATTGAATATTTTTTACAAACGGTTTATGTTTATATGATAAATTAGGTGACTTATAGGTCTCTCTAATCACTCTAATCTCACGTTTTGAAATAGGTTTAAATATTTAAAAAATAAAATTTTAATAAACTATTTACAAAAAATATTCAAACCAAAAAGCGGGATTATAGAGACCTGCAAGTCGGCTCCATTTTTAGGATGACAGACAAACATCTACGTTGGTCAGGACATACTTTAGACCTCAACAGATTTATTGATCCGTTATTACAGGATGACCTGGACGAAAACAGAACCCAGGAAGCAGAGATAGAAATTGGATAACGAAATTTAGGAGCAATGTGTGCTACTAACTTAAAACTAGGAGCAAATGTACATTTTCTCGGAGCATTTTTAAAAAAAAAATATACTATTATTTTTAATTTATTCTCAAATTCTGGACATCTATAATGTCTAAAACTTAACAATTAAAGATTGCAGGAGTTGCGTGCTTCTCTTTTCTCTATTTCTCGTGATAGAGAAAAGAGTTTTGCAAAGAAAGCTGGAGTTACAAAAAATTTTAGAAGTAGCAATGTAGGATAGACAGAGTTTCTAGATATTACGGTCACCTGAGGTTCTAAACTTTTTTTATCGCCGTAAATTTGGGACTTTACTATCGAGGTCGAGTGTAGGAATTTATAGCTTGCCAAAGTTACGCAATTCGTAGATAATCGATGTCTTGCAATATATAGATCGCCCATGTCTTGCAATATATAGATCGCCCATGTCTTGCAATATATAGATCGCCCATGTCTTGCAATATATAGATCGCCCATGTCTTGCAATATATAGATCGCCCATGTCTTGCAATATATAGATCGCCCATGTCTTGCAATATATAGATCGCCCATGTCTTGCAATATATAGATTGCCCATATCTTGCAATATATAGATTGCCGAAGTTTCAGAATTTATGAATTGAAGATGTGAGATTTTACAACAGGCAAAATTTTGCAATTTTAGGATCACAGTAGACAGTTTACAAAAAAATTTCACAGTAGAAAGGTAAGTTTAGGATTGGTGAATATTTGCAAAGACGATTATGTTCAGCGAAATCGTTGGAAACCACAATAAAAAAATTATTAACCAGGACTCGAAAAACCTCACAAATTTTAACAGTCCTCGAGGGGGGCTTGTCCAACAATGTACCCGTCCTCCTTTGAAACTAACCCGTCAAACTCTAATTAGATAAATATCTTCTAAAAAATTCTCTTGTATATTACAGGTTACCAAGAGTAGCCTAGTAATTCTGTTACAAAATAATTTAAATGACAAAGGTCAAGTTATCAATATCAATTTATCCGAGTGTACTGCGTTATATAAATCAATATAATACGACGTTTGCCGGTTCCACAATCAAGCCAAAGATTTAGAGATTTCTGCACAGAAATCTAAAAGGGCTTTTCCATTTAGGTAGATGTTCATAATTGTGTTTAACGCTTCTTGTTTTAGACTAGTGCATAATGTACTTTGTACGTTATTGTTAATTCCTTCGTTGGAAGTCGCATGAACAAAGCAACTTTTGTTTACCAATAAGGTGAGCATGCGCATTTGGTCCGATGAAGGAATTAACAGGATTTCCAGTTAAGAGGGTTATTTTAGAAGTGAGGTGCTAGACTCCTGAAACATAAATTTCTTTTTAAAGTATCACGAAGGAAAATGGCCGTCCATAAGGCCGTCAGATTCGAGAAATTCGTTGTCCCCCGGGAATATTTGACAACCGAGGACGGGCTGTTTTCCCGAGCCCTGTTATTGACCATACAAAAACTAGTCGCGATAACTGCGACTAAATTAATTTTGTTGCTGCATTATTGAAGGATTCGGTTGCATTTTGCGACTAGCGACCATGAATTTCGAACGGTGCCAGGAAGGTCTCTCTGAGGCTAGATGCATCAAGTTTATCCGTCCCAATTTGGACACTTTTTTTCTTAGTAACATGCCAGACAGGTCAAGTAAGTTTGGGGAACCTCAGAGCCTGTTAAAAAAAAAGCCAAAAACCATGTCAACATGGGAATTTAGTTAAATTATTTTTAAAAATAATTACTTTTAGCTTTCTTTTCAGCATAAGCTTTAAGTCGTTCCTGTTTTACCTTCTCTGCTTCTTCATCCTAAAATATAATTTAACAATGAAATACACATTTTTAAAGTAAACATTAACCCTTTGATGATCTGATAATTTTCATGGAAACATGCATAAAAGTGCCGTTTTTGATCCCTGAAAATTCGGTAAAAATACGAGTATGAGCAAAATATATTTTTAGGTTGAAAAAAAAAAGTTAAGAAAAGCCAACAACCTCAACCCGGAATTTTCATGTGAGCAAGAAGGCAGAGGATTAAAGGAGAATGAGCCCCCTGGACAGTGTCTCCAAATCAAAGTGCCACAGTGTTAATCCAATGGAGGAGAAAAAATATTTTCCAAGCCATGTTACTCCGGCTGTATTGAATATTTTTAGTTTTTTTTTCATAGGACAAATGTAGCTGAATGAATATTTTTACAAACTGGTTTTTTTTATGTGATAAAGGGCTGACAATTCCACAATTTCATTTCGACAATTCCAGTTTTTGAAATTGGTTCTAATACCTTTTTTTAATTTTACACAAAATATTTCAAGGAATTTCAAAAAGTGGGATTATAAAGACCTATAAGTTACCTACATTTATCATCATATTCAATACAGCTGGAGAAATGAAACTTAGAAAATATTTTCCTTCCATTGGAACAATATAAGGCACTGGTTTGGAGAACCACAGTCGATCGAGCTCATTCGCTCTAAAAGTCGTAAATTTTGATGCAGAGGAGAGAAATATCCCCAAAAACTGAAACTTTTCGTGAGAGCATAATTGACAGCATTTTTATTATTTAAATTTGCCACAGTTAGGAAAAAAAACATTAAACAAAAACTAAGGTCAATGTTAATACAGAAAAATAAGTTATCGCACTCTGTGCCTGATCTAGGAAAACTGGACTATAAGTACAAAAAATTTTGGGGTCCCTTTACGGAAAATTTTGTGTCTGATTGTCTGTAATGATGATGCTTGTTGGCCGATTTTTAAAATTTTTGCTGCCATTTTATCAACCTCCTTATAATATCAATAAAGGAAAACCAATCACGATAGGTCAATGTCAAGGTAAAACTGAATTGGGATTTCAGAAAAAAATTTCAAATCTACTACATTTTGGAGGTTTATAACATTAAACAAAACAGGAATTGACATTTAAGGGCCCTTACGCCTGGGCCAAACGGTAGATCAGGCCCTGATTGCACTAGAGCTACACAAGGGCTACTGGCGATAGGCATCTAATTCAGAACTACAGTCAAGTGACGAGCTGACACTTGAATAGGCAACCAATGTAAATTTCCGGAGCGATGACCTACGCAATGTTAGGACTTTGGAGATATATTTAAGAGGGACTGTCAGTCCCAAAGGCTAGTGCATAAGTTTTGGAATCACAACTTCCCCAGAAGTATTGCTTTGCCATGTTAGCCCTTTTCCCCAGGTATGGGAATCAGTATAACATTGAAATGAAACAAATTTGAAAAAAAAATGTTATTTAGTTATTTATTTATATATTTTTGAAGTTTTAAAACACCAAAAATATACAGCAGACGATGACACTATTTTAAAACTTTTATCAATTTAAAATGAAATAACCGGATGTTATTTTATTTTTAATTTTGTTTTAAATTGATGTTATGATTTCCATATCTGGTGAAAATGGGATAACATGGCTAAGTAATTCTTTGGCAAAAGTTGTGCTTTCAAAAACTAATGCATTAGTTCTATAGGACTGACAGTCCCTCAACGCTCAACACTGAAACTGCTTTAAAATTTGAAGGTAAAGAGAAAATATTAAAGTAACATACATTATTAATTTTTTTTTTTTACTACTCTAGGGTCTATATTTAGTTTTTCGGTGCATCATTAAGAGTTATCCGGTCAAAAAAAAGAGGAAAATGTGAAACAAATTTTGTTCCAAATCCTGATGCATGACTTACTTCTTCGGATCCAAAGAGATCAATGTCATCGTCATCATCTGCTGCTGCTGGCTTGGCAGGAGCAGCCTTAGAGGACTTGGTAAAGGCACTGATGTCTTTCTTCACCCCAGGAAGACTAAAAATCAGGGTTGCTATTTTTAATTTATTTATAATTTAGTTTAAATAAACGTAGTGTGGAAGCTAATACTGAACAAAATGACACTTCACCTGGCTTTACTACATGAGGTGCCAGCTGCACGAAATTACGAGGCAATAGCCCTAGAGTAGCTGTAGTGGGCCGTGGTGAACCTAACCATAAGCTAACGCTTTTATTTTCTAATAACGAGTCAATGATTTAATTGGGTTGTTTGAGATGACGCAAGTTCCCAGTTCTCATTCCCGCGATTTCATAATTGGTTGTTTCCCATTCAATCTCAATGCACGGTAAAAGCAAAACATTGATATTTAGTATGCTTCATATTTATTATTTGTAACAATTTAAATAAACAATTCTACACATTGCTATACAAAAATTTACACAATGTAAAAAGAAAACAAGAGAACAAAGGTTAGGTTAGTTTTGAATTATCGTTGTACTTGAGCTACATGAGGGCTATTAGTGAGGGCGTCATAATTTAGAATCCTTATCAAGTGACGAGCCGACAACTGAGCAACGCAATCGTAAAGTCTAATATTGTACGCCTTATGGAGCATATTTAACATGCACTCCCTTTACACTGGGTATTATTCGTCAGACATTTTTGGCTGCACGGGCCGTTTAGAGGTCGGCAGTTATTTTGGCGATGCCCGGACCCGAACCTGGGACCTTCCGCATGCAAGGCGAACGCCTTAACCGACTGGGCTCCCAGCCAGGGTTGTTTTAAATCCTAGCTCCTAAATTTATTATAAATATTGACAATATACATTTATTTTTTATATAGCCTACACCAAAACATAATTTTTTTTAAAAAAACGTCTCTTGCCAAGTACTATGGTGCTGTAATTTATTACTATTTATACTTTATTATTAACTTAATTTAAATTTTTAGGCTGATTGAACGGGAATATTCCCCTAAGAAGCTAACATAAGTATTAAAAAAAAAAAAACACTTGAAAAAATTCAAGTGGGAAATTCAAAATTGCCTTTACTAAAAATTAAAAGATTTTACAACTTTTTATACTAACAAAATACATATTTCATATCATTTTAATGAATATTTTATTTCATTATTATTTCAATATATTTTAGTACCTTCAATTTTAAAAATACATTTACAAATTTAAATGTATACTAATTATATAACAATTAAATACAATAGATTTTTTAAAATTCAAATTTCTATAATTTAAATGTGGGTGGGGTCTTTTGAAGATGAAACAGAAACATTAATTGAATATTTTTCTGAATTTAAAATAGGACATTTTTATCTGGAATTTATATTTTATGTGCTTTATACCATATAAATTAAATTTATCTATTGGTCATGCATTTGTATTGTAACTATATTCCTTTGTGTAATTTTCTAAAACCTCAGTTAACAGAATAGTTATTCTGTCAGTTTCAATAAATTGTAATAAATAATTAAAACTTCCCTAAAGCCTGAAAAAACCAATGGGTATAGTTTTTCACGAAATTTTTTTTTGCAATCCTGCTCTAAAAATTGATTTTTTGCTATACCTTTGGGATAAAATTAAGGTACACATTTTTCTATATGGTGCAACGACTGGGTTAAATCATCGTTATACAGCAACTTTTAGAAGTTTGGCGACTGTAAATAAGCGATAAATAATTCATTCTGTCGAAAATAATATATAGGGTACCTTTATCTACGAGTTTAAAGGGTAAGTGACAAGAACTTCTGTTCGGGTGCCGTGCTATAACTATTATCGAAATAAGATTCCCGTAAAAAAAAAAACGAACTTTTTAATGTAACCACTTTAGTGTCATAAAATAGCAAAAACATTATACTGTTGCTTATTTGCATACTGGGTTGGGTTTTTCCCGCCCTATGCGTGCAGCAACCTTAGTTTAAAATCCCTTACCTTTATTAGTATACAGAGTTTCTAGTTATTTATCGCTCTTTTAAAACTAGCCCGATTTTGTCATCAGGACAGCGACTAGAATTTGACAAACTTATCTTCGACTAGAAATTGGGAGACATGCTAAATCATCTCCAGTTCTAACATGTGAGCAGAAGTTGTAAGGTTAACTCAATAAATAATTACTGAATTCTATTTTACCGGTTTCTCTAGCGCCTGTTTTACGTTGCGATTTAATTTATAAATAATTAGAAAAATTAACCTGTAAAACATACCTAGTAACACCACTACCGACGGACTTGATGTGATTGTACCACCTCAAAGCATGTGGAAACTCGGCAGCCGGGGCAGAAGTTAAAGCTTGAAAAACTGTTGTATCGGCCTGTGAAGCTTGAAACCTGCAAAAGTTACTTTATTAGAGCCATAATCACCCAAATCTTAAGATTGTTATCGGGGTTAAGCAAAATACAGTCAACATAAAAAATATTCAATCGTTATTCATCCTGGTTATTATTAGACGAATACCCTTCAATGTAGCTGTTATCTCCTAAGTATTCATTGAGGTCTTTAAGGCCAGCATTAGTTTTTAAATCTCCAAAAGCCATTTTTAGTTATTTAATTAAATTTAAGAGGAGCTTTAAAATTTATGACAGGTCAGATACGGAAACTGAAAACAAGTGGAAGTTGTCAGAGAATGTTGCCAATCTGATTATATGTGATTCTGATACTGATTAAACATTATTTATTTATACTATGTGAAACGTGCACAATGGGCATACTACGGCGGCTTTTATAAAAATAACGCCAGGAAACACAGACAATATTAGAATTTAATTACAAAGAATAAAACGTTCTCTATATTGAATGTATAGGCTAGTTGTTGGTGTACAGAGAAGTAAATGTAATGTCTGTATACTCGCATATTCACATCACTTTGTAGCTCTATGATAAATGACTAGTTGAATTGGCACGTTCCTGGTCTTGAGTGGCAACAGAAATACTGAATGAAAAGAAATTCTTTCTTAAGCCTCGGTTAATGGATAAATGTCACGTGGTAACAGACCACCAATCGGAAGACGAGAAGCGATTGAAGGAAAGGCAAAAGTAAAAGCTGAAAAGAGTACGTCATCTAAAACAACACAATTTTGTATGTATATTTATAAATATATAAACTTATTTTATTCCTAATTTTCACGTAAGGGTGCAATGCAGTCAAAATACTTAAAAATGTAGCAAAAGAATTATTCTAGTTGGAAGGATGCTAGGAATTATACATAAAACTGTGTTGCACTACATATTACCAGCGGCAATAGTTTCTAATTTTGGATATCAGCATAGGGAAAGACCAGAAGAAAAGCCACGCTCTTAAAGCGAGATTTCCAGTCAAAGTTAACCCCTTTTCGGGACGTCTTCGATGAAGTAAGGACGCTTCGCGTAGACACTCGTCGGTTTTGCTTCTATTTATTTTCAAGAAGAAAAGCAGGAACCGAGGGCCGCCTTTATAACCGAGGGTTTTGAAAACAAGCAAACTACCGGTGTCATATTTCTAGACGCAGGGCCGCCGGCAGGATTTATGGGCCCCTATACAACTTAACTCGTGCCCCCCCTAACTTATTAGCAACCCCCCCCCCCCTTCCGTCTCCAGCGTCACTTTCCGCAGCTCCAAATTAAGAGGCCCGTCACCAATAGCTATCTAGTACAACGCTAATTCAGCCAACCAATGACCCCCTCCACTCGGACCTTCTCTTCTTGTGTTGCCTACTCGGTTTAAGCCCTTGTCAGCGTCTCGGTCTCGAGATCGGAAGGTCCTGCGATCGAGTCCCGGTACTACTGAAAACCTACCGAGTATATGCGGAGTACGTGCTCGTTAAATCTGTTGGGTCCGAAAGTCCTATGGTCGGTCATTGCGCAGTTTACCACGGGTACAGGTCCCTGGAGACTATTTCCCTCCTATTCAGGGACATGTCTAAATTGTGGAGGTGGCAATAGATGGCAGCATCTGTCTAAAATGTCGTGTCCATCCTTTTTAACGAAGGTTTATAAGCGGGTCTTTGTGACCAAGCATACAAGCCTGAAAATATATATGAAAATATATGCGGAGAGAACCTTCATAAGAAGGTTGGGGCCTGTCAGGCGTGACTACCTTTTGTAGGTTTTTTGGAGTGGATGAAGGGGAAATTTCTGTGTATTATGTGTATTATTTCACAGAAAAGTGAACCAATAATATTCAATAACTTTTAAAATTTCTGCACTAATATTTTGTTCTAAATACTACGTTAATCTGTTAATTTTCAAAAATTAACCAATTATTTAGAAAGTATGAATAGAGAATAAAATTCAAATGTGCAAATAACACTTAAAAATATATATTACTTTGGTAACAGAGGGGACAAGGAACATTGCAATTGTGTACTTTTTATTAGAATGGCCCATTAATTGAAAGTCCCTTTTTTCAGTTACAAACCTATTTATTTTGTTGATTTAATTTACCCAGTAATAATATTGTAATTATACAATATCCTGGGGCTTGAGTGGCTACCATGGCGCGTTCGGCAGGTGGTGGATCGCCGAATATCCTGCCCAGTGACAGGACACCCTCGAATAACCAATAAGAGGTCGCGAACCAACTCCCGTAACCCCGGTGTTATGCGATCCGTGCCTAGGGTGAATGACACAGCGGTGTATGTGTCTTAACGGAGCCTCTAGTATGACTGGCAAACTGCTAGAGTAAGCTGCCTTACCCAGTATCCTCAGGCATTGCTGGCGGTGGACTGTTTTTCCTGGGGTTTATTTTTGAAAATTTATGGAAATAAAAGAAAATAAAAAAAACAAAACCTCTGTTTTTACAGGCAACACTTCTAAGGTAGAACCGTCCAAAGACGAGGTAACCGAGAAGAAATTCATTGAAGGTGCAGAAATGGATACTTCAAACGAGGTAGAAATGACCTCCACCCAACCGTCAACTGGAGCACAGCAGGAAGCTATTTACAGCATGACTGACACTCTGGAAAGGTTAAACTTAAAAAACTTTCTGGGGCTCAAAAGAACAAAATGACCAGAGAAAGGAAAATGGCAGCCGGGACCTGGGTAGATAAACCCAAGGGAAAGGGCAAAAAACGTCAAAGCGACAGGATGGAGCAGGAGGCGGTCAAAAAGACCTCTAAGAGAGACGGACCCTCGGGTGAAACCTACAGGGAGGCTCTCACGGCGGTAAAAATGGCCATACTCCTAGAGGGACATCCTGAAAAACGCTTCTCAGAGGAACAGGCTACAGACCTGGAACTCCTGATTATGACCAAGATAGAGGAAAAGGAGAATCCTGCCCCTACATTTCTATCTTGCAGACTTGACAATGGGGCTCTTATCATCAACTGTGCAGATCTGGAGAGCTCTAAGTGGCTGGAATAGACTGTCAGTGAGTTAAACCCATGGCAAGACCAAACACTTCTAGTGGGTGAGGCAAAGAAACTTGTCAGAACCACTAGAGTCATTGCAAAACTTCCAAAAGTTTTCACTAAACTGGATACTAATGTCATCCTGAAAAAAATTGAGACTCAGAACGGGGGGCTAACTTCTACAGAATGGAGCATTCTGAACCTGAAGCGTGAACCCTCGGATATAACTATAGTCTTCAACATTCCAGAATTGGATGTGGCTACTCTTGGAAGAAGGGGATATAAATTTTATATCGGACTTCACCAAGTTCAAGCCAAAGTCCTGGACAAAACCACAAAGCCTGATGGTGATAAAAGTCCTTCAGGCAAACATCCACCACAGTAGAAGTGGTACAACTAACCTCAGTAAGAAATTTCTTACTGAGGACACACACCTTGCCCTGATTCAAGAACACTGGCTTGTCAGGGGGAGAATCAGTGGCCTTAAAGGAACTAAGGGTAAGTTAATATACGACTACAATGGTAATGCCAGAACATGTATCCTCGTAAACAAAAATATTGAAGTCTTACCTCTAACTGAATTCATCAACAGGGACCTCACAGCTGTGAAGATCAGACTCAACATAGATGGGAGTGACAGAGAAATTATATTTGGCTCCGTTTACTTGCCCTATGAGGAGAAGAATCCACCTAACCCAATCCTGCACAAGTTTTTAAAATTCTGTACAGAGAACAAATTGCAGGCAGTCCTAGGACTAGACTGCAATGCACATCACGTTGTTTGGGGTAGTACAGACACAAACAAAAGAGGTGAGTGTCTTTTAGAATTCATTCTTAAGTATAACCTCGATATTCTAAATAAGGGCAACGATCCGACTTTTATTACCTCTAACAGAGCTGAGGTAATTGACATTACTATTTCTACTCAGTTATTATTGAGTAAAAACATTAACAAATGGAAAGTCGATGGTAGACCGTCAGGCTCCGACCATCAAAATATCCAATTTGAAATCAACTCTAAATGTTAAAATTGACCGAAGGTTCAGAGATCCCTTGAATACGAACTGGGAGAAATTCCAGGAAGAAATTAAGGGACTGACTGAGCTGGGGGGAAACCAATAAGAGACACCTATGATCTAGAAATTACAGCAGAACTGCTGCAAAATAATATCCTAGATTCATACAACAACAACTGCCCAATTCGTAATAAGAGAACAAAACACCAAATCACTTGGTGGAACGACTCTTTAGAAACCGAAAAAGCAGAGGTTAGGAAGCTTTTTAACAAAGCTAAGAAGAAGGGTGAATGGGATAACTACAAAAAATCCCTTACCAATTATAACAAAAATGTTAGAAAAAGCAAACAGGACTCGTGGAGAAAGTTCTGTGAAGAGATAGAATCCATCTCTGAAGGATCTCGACTCCAAAAAATCCTTAAAAGGGAAGAACCAACCATGGTTGGCACCTTAAAGGACGAGTGTGGTAACTTTGCTTGTACTGGGAAAGAAGTTATGGAAATCATGGCCAAAACTCACTTTCCAGGTTCAAGGGATATACATGATGATGATGGTCCACACTTCATTGGCTCAATTAAAAGAGTCGGTAGAAGTCAGTGGACCTATGCTAAGAATGTCCTTAACCAAGATATTGTAAGATGGGCCATAAGCTCTTTTAAACCCCTCAAAAGCCCTGGACCGGATGGAATAATGCCCATTATGATACAGAAGGCAGAGGAATCAGTTATCCCACAGACAATATACCCAGTGCTGACTAGAATCTATAGAGATAGTCTCGCCCTGGGACACATCCCTTACCCACCCCAGATATTTGCATAGGCATACATATTTTATGTATTTTATTTTACTGTTTAGACGCTTTGCAACCCTTGCAATAGATATTTTGCTATTTTTATAATATAAGTAATGTTTCATGCTATTTTGACGTGCTTTTACTTGCTATTTTTGTTCCTTGTTTGTGCTGTTTAGTTTTGTCCCACCGACTGGCTTTATCATTGATGGAAATTTATTTATTTCTGTCCATCAAATGTTTTATACTAGAGGTAGAGTTGCCTTCGGCAACAGACCCTCATTGAAGAGAATGGACGTAAGCAGTAACAGCTCAATGTCTCGATTTGGTAATTAGCGTTACTTCCCAAGCACAATTTCTCCACGTTGTCCGGGTCGGTTTCTTCAAGAAGAAGGAGGTTTTTTAAAATACCATGTGTTAGAGCGCCATCTCGCGGAGGGCTATTCTAAAAACTAGAAGTCCAATGTTAAATACCCGCGACACACTGCCTCATTTAGGCACTCACCTTGAACTCTTTTTTCTGTGCTGCGGAAGGGGAGTAGAATTTTCTACCAAAAAATCATAA